>JAEIGF010000329.1:37500-226946 GCA_018903485.1 Drosophila littoralis | reverse complement strand
CCGAACCGAAATTTCCATAGAAACTGCTAACTCGTCGAAGTCCTCACGCAATTGGTTACCGATTTCATCAAAGTCTAGTCCTTCGAGGCTAGTGTGAGTAATATCAAATGAGGTCTGAAGCCGCTCGATTTGCTTCAGCCTAACACTAAGACCGCACTCATCAGGCATTATTTTCGGTTGCCATTAGAAGCGTTGATAGAAAGCATGTGCGAAACTAGCTGAGTAACTAACAACGGTGATCGCTAGTACATGCAAACCGTTCAAAAAACAATAGTTGGAAGAAGTTCGGCGAACGCAAGTGTCAAGCTAGAGCAAAGACTTTAAGCGACCGAAAGAGTAGCCAAAACGATATGCCAGGTGGTGTCTTTTAAGATTACTGCTTTAATGTAAAGCAACTATTGCTTTAATGTAAAGCAAATAATCTTACAACAACAAAAATCACGTCGGGAACACCAAAATGTTGCGCTATTGAGCTTTTTCAATAGCTTTCACAAATAGAAATAATTAACCTTTTATTTCTTGTGTTCAAATTTGTTTTTATATTTCTTAAAGTTACGAAAAAGCGGGCAGGCCCGAATTGGTCTGTGCTTATTATTTAAGAAGAATAGTTTTATATAGTCAAGCGAACCCGAATTAGAACGTGCCAATTTTAGCGAAGCGACAATTATTAGTTATAATTTTGAGTAATGCAAGTGGCCGATGTGTACCAAATGCATGAAGCGAATGAACTTAACTAACTCGCTGCGCATCGAGGCCTTCATAAGTAAAGCTAGGGCAATAAAACGATCGTTACAGCGAAGAGCGGCAGCTCTATGTAAATGAATTCTTAAGAGCGAAATTTTGGCAATTGCTTTGCAAAACGAGTATTATAAGATAAAATTAAGATGCTGCTCTTATCAGTTGCGAGGTCGCTCCAGTTGTTTTGGCTGCGTAGCCAGACAATTATTATTATTACTATTATTATTATTATTATTAATATTATTATTATTAATATTATTATTATTATTATTCTTATTATTTATATTATTATTATTGTTATTATTTTCAATATTATTTTTATTATTATTAAAATATAAATATTAATATTCATATTATTAATATTAATATTATTATTATTATTATTATTTTTATTATAATTTGTATACCCTTGCAGAGGGTATTATAATTTTGTCGTGAAATTTGTAACGCAAAGAAGGAGACATCTCCGACCCCATAAAGTATATATATTCTTGATCAGCATCAACAGCCGAGTCGATATAGCCATGTCCGTCTGTCCGTCTGTCCGTCTGACCGTCTGTCCGTCTGTCTGTTTCTATGCGAACTAGTCCCTCAGTTTTAAAGCTATCTTAATGAAACTTTGCAGAAGTCCCTATTTCTGTTGCACGCAGCACATATGTCAAAACCAGCTGGATCGGACCACTATATCATATAGCTGCCATAGGAACGATCGGTCGAAAATTAAGTTTTTGTATGAAAAAACCTTTTGTTTATCAAGATATCTTGACCAAACTCGACATTTATTAGTTTTACTATGCTCCTCATATATATGCAAAATTCTATTAAGATCGGACCACTATATCATATAGCCGCCATAGGAACGATCGGTCGAAAATTAAGTTTTTGTATGAAAAAACATTTTGTTTGTCAAGATATCTTGACCAAACTCGGCATTTATTAGTTTTACTAAGCTCCTCATATATATGCAAAATCCCATTAAGATCGGACCACTATATCATATAGCTGCCATAGGAACGATCGGTCGAAAATTAAGTTTTTGTATGAAAAAACCTTTTGTTTATCAAGATATCTTGACCAAATTCGACATTTATTAGTTTTACTATGCTCCTCATATATATGCAAAATCCTATTAAGATCGGACCACTATATCATATAGCTGCCATAGGAACGATCGGTCGAAAGTTAATTTAGTATGGAGAATTTTTGTTTTTCATGATTTTTCGATTAAACACGGCATTTAAAGATTTCACTATGCTCCCTTCATTTTTGCAAAATCTTATTTACATCGGTTTTTGATTAATATATTTTTTGTTTATCAATATACCTTGACCAAACTCGGCCTTAACCATTTTCTCGGCATTAAAAGGTTGGGTCTGCAAAAGTAATAGATCTTCGGCATGCCGAAGATAGCCCTTCTTTTCTCGTTATTATTATTATTCTTATTATTATTATTAATATTATTATTATTAATATTATTATTACTTTTATACCCTTGCAGAGGGTATTATAATTTTTCGTGAAATGTGTAACGCATAGAAGGAGACATCTCCGACCCATAAAGTATATATATTCTTGATCAGCATCAACAGCCGAGTCGATATAGCCATGTCCGTCTGTCCGTCTGTCTGTTTCTATGCGAACTAGTCTCTCAGTTTTAAAGCTATCTTAATGAAACTTTGCAGAAGTCCCTTTTTCTGTTGCACGCAGCACATATGTCAAAACCAGTAGGATCGGACCACTATAGCATATAGCTGCCATTGGAACGATCGGTCGAAAATTAAGTTTTAGTATAAAAAACCATTTTGTTTTTCAAGATATCTTAACCAAACTCGTCATTTATTAGTTTTACTATGCTCCTCATATATATGCAAAATCGAATTAAGATCGGACCACTATATCATATAGCTGCCATAGGAACGATCGGTCGAAAATTTAGTTCTTGTATAAAAAAATTTTGCTTATCAAGATATCTTGACCAAACTCGGTATTTATTAGTATTACTATACTCCTCATATATATCCAAAATCCTATTAAGATCAGACCACTATATCATGTAGCTGCCATAGGAACGATCTGTCGAAAAGTAGGATCTTGTATGAAAAAAATGTTGTTTATCAAGATATCTTGACCAAACTCGGCATTTATTAGTTTTACTATTTAGATCGGACCACTATATCGTATTAAGTTGTTGTATGGAGCATTTTTTGTTTTTCATGATTTTGCGATTAAACACGGCATTTAAAGATTTCACTATGCTCCCTTCATTTTTGCAAAATCTTATTTACATCGGTTTTTGATTAAAAGCCTTTTTTTTGATTATCAATATACCTTGACCAAACTCGGACTTAACCATTTTCGCGGCATTAAAAGGTTGGGTCTGCAAGGGTATTAGATCTTCGGCATGCCGAAGATAGCCCTTCTTTCTCGTTAATATTAATATTATTATTATTATTATTATTATTATTATTATTATTATTAATATTAATATTAATATTAATTTCAATATTATTATTATTATTATTATTATTATTATTATTATTATTTTATTATTATTATTATTATTATTATTATTATTATTATTACTATTTTTATTTTTATTATTATTATTATTATTATTATTATTATTATTATTAATAATTGTTATAATTATTATTTTTAATTTTATTATTATTATTATTATTAATATTAACATTAATATTAATTATTATTATTATTATTAATATTAATATTAATATTATTATTATTAGTAATATTATTATTATTTTTATGATATTAAATTAATATTAATAATAATTATTAATATTATTGTTATTATAATTAATATTAATATTAATAGTTTTCGGCAACAACCAATACTTGATCCTGGTCACAGTTAAGTCTTTTGTTTTACTTTGTGCTTTTTCTTATTCTTAAGTGTACCATTGTCTGTCGCTTAGGAAGCACTGAACGATGTAGACGTACAGATGCGTAATAAAAAAGAAACCTTTGAATCCGATACAGATGTAGTATGCATATATATTGAATATCTACTGTACCAAGAGTACTTAAAGTGAACACACTGTAACACTTTGTTGCAGTGTTTATATAAACAAAACCCCGGTCATAAACCAAGTGGCCGAAATATGAAATATGTGCAAGTGTCAGCATTCTGTTAGACGCACCGACCACTTGACCGAACTCAAGGGCATGCATATACCCTAGCGCTCCAGCTTAAGAGAGCATAATTACATACATATAACTTATAAAATATACATAACCGTCTCTCTGCTGTCCAACTGTGGGCAGCGCAGCGATGAGACTTAGGCTTACTTAGAACCTAAGCAACAATGTAAAAATCAGATTCAACTGATCGTTGGAAGCGGCACCTACGCTGCTCCCAAATAAATAAAAAGATTATACAATTAAATAAAAGTATATCATTCACAACATGGCGAGCGTGACAGGACCTAAAAAAAAAAAAACAACAACAACAACTATACAAAACAACAACAACTATGAAAAGTGTTACAAATGATGACCAGCAGTCTACAAGTACGAGTGACAGTCCGTCAACGATGGAATAAAACACAAGAGTGAGAGGGCTGGATGACAACAACAACAAGCAACAAGTGTGAGAGGCAACCCGTCCCTTACGCCAGCGCGGGAGACCTAGAGACTGAAAGAAAAAAAACTGAAAGTCTGAGTGAGTAGAGTGCGAGTAATGGTGGTAGAGTGCGAGTAAACAAAATAAATAAAAGAATAGCACACATTAAGTGGCTATTATACACGAATACGCCGCCCACATGGGCAACGGCAATAAAATTAACTGCCGAACTTGATTTTCTGAAAGAAAGCCTCCAGCAAAGAAAGCCAAATACCGCAACTCACTCAGCAAATATCAAAGTTATAAATGAAAAACTAATTAAAAAACCACCATCCCAAAGCCGTTGCCGAAGAAACCTGACGTCTGCCCGAACGACTGCCCTGGACCACTATACCCTTCAGCATGCAAATACACATGCTTGGGACCAAAGACCAGTGCGAAGACCGGCACCGGCCCCGCCTGAGCCAATAGGCCACGGACATCAGCAGCAGTGAAGACAACAGCGCGAGGGGCACTCCGCCACTTTCGCCTACGAAGGAGCGTCAGCGTAGCCAAACCGGCGACGACCAGCTGACGCGGAGGACAACTGGACATCTGGAGCAACAGTTAACATTATTATAATAAAATTTGTAAAATTGTGCGGAACCATCTCCGCTCAATTAGAAGTATAGCCCGTAAAGCTATACAAAACTATAGGTAGAAAAACATGTTAACGTAAATGCAAAGCAATGCAATAGTAAAATTTACTGAAGATACAACAAATAGTTATAAATACACTTTAAAAATATATACGCCCAAAATGGCAATAGTAGACGTTAAGTCAGTGGACTCCACTGCTAATGTCATTAATAAAGTAGAGTCAAATAATAATGACTTAGAACTAATACACACACTGTTAATAATAATTGTTGTTATAATGTGCGCAAATTGTTTTTATAAACTAATATAAATTAAAAAAAAAAGACAAAACAACATTGAAAAAAAAACACTATAATTAATTTTGTAACTTTAAGAAAATGAAATAAAACAAATATAATGAATTACAAATAAAAATAAAAATATATTAATAAAAATATGGCTACACTAAAGACAATTAGAGCCACATATGATAGAGTTCAGTTTACCCTTATTTTAAAGAAAGACTTCATATCCATAATATAATGGAATGGAATGAATTATATAAAGAAATAAATAACATAAAAATTGACTTTGATAAATCATATAAGTCACTTACACAAAACAGACAAATTCAAAAAAATACTATTAAGAAACATGTAGAAATACTAGTAGAATACTAATACATGAGAAAAATTAAATCAAGATCATTGGTCCCAAGTATCAAAATTTTTAATTAGACTACGATCTAATTTAATCAATTAAACTAAAGTTCAATTTAGATATATCAGTACCAACCATACTTAACACTTCTCTAACAGTTGAAACTGGTGATGAACCGGAATCAACAGAACAAACTGACACTGACCAAATAGAGTCAGAAGAGCTTACGAAGACAAACCCTAAAATAGAAGAGCAAGATTTAATTAATCTTACCATTCCAGCTGTTTTGATGTCAGATCTGGATAATTCTACAGATTCTGATACTGGTACAGGCATAATAGAGAATAAATTAAGCAGCAATATCACAATGGCGCAAACTAATATTGATTTTATTAATACAGCATCCAAGCTTATACCAGTTTTTGATGGTAAAGCTAAAAACTTAACAAGTTTTATTGATGCATTACAAATATTAGAATTAATAAAAGGCGAACACGAACAATTAGCGGTTTCTATAATAAGATCAAGGCTAAAAAGATGTCGCCAGAAATCTAGTCGGAAATGAAACCAACAATAACTGAAGTCATTTCCAGATTAAAAAGCAACGTCAAAGGTGAAACTGTAGAAGTATTGTCAGCAAAACTGATGAACCTACAGCAACGCAATAAAACTGCTAACCAGTACATACTAGAGGTCGAGCAGTTGACAAAAACGTTAGAAGGTGCATATATAACAGACGGCTTACCCCTAGAGTTAGCCACAAGTTATTCCACTCAGCATGCAGTCAAAGCAATAACTAAAAATTGCACAATCGATAAGGTAAAACTTATCATGCAAGCTGGTACCTTCAATACTATGAATGATGCCGTATCAAAATTTGTAAATAGTTGCACAGAAGCAACCGGACAGCCAAACACTGTCCTATATTACAAAATTTACCCACAGCGCGGCGGAAACCGCGGACGTGGAAATCATAGAGGAAACTTTCGCAGTCGCAACAATAATTACAACAATAGTACCCAATACAATAATGGACGAGGCCAATATAGAGGAAACTCAAGAGGCCGTGGCAACTCGAGTCGAGGCCACAACTATAATAACCCAAGTAATGTCAGAGTAACCCATTATACTCGCAAAACCCTTTAGAAACTCAACAATAGAAAATGCAAAGGTTCATACCATTAATCTCAGTCAGAATATATTTGTATCATTCAACCATGTGGCTACAGGAAAAGAACTTGTCCTTTTAGTAGACACAGGTGCAGACATTTCAATAGTTAAAGAAAATTCTGATGTCTTTCATGACATACAAGATAATTATATTATAGAAATAAAAGGAATAAGTCAAGAGGTAACCAAATCCAAGGGGTTAACTTCTATTGAGATACAGACCACTAAGTATATAATCCAACACGATTTTCATATCGTGGATTTACAATTCGCTATTCCTTGTGATGGCATATTAGGAATCGATTTTATTAAAAAAATACAACTGTCAATTAGACTACAAGCCATCTGAAGATTGGCTTATAATTAGACCTAATAACTTAAAATTTCCAATTTATGTTCCAATAACATACAGTTCTGGCAACAACTCAATACTTCTGCCAGCAAGATCCCAAGTTATTAGAAAAATCCAACTAAATTCAAAAGAAGACAGTGTATTGATTCCAAATCAAGAAATTAAGCTCCCTAAAGAACCATCCAGGTATCAAAAACAAAAGAAATGGCGATTAGTGATTGAAAGCAATAGTCAGTACAAATTAATAAATAATTTCGAGCTACGAAGTAGTCAAAACTAATCTTGAAAATAGTCGTATTCCCAACTTCAAAAAACTTTCCTCCACAATTCAAATTTTTTGGATCAACTTAATAATATGTCTTGATTGGAAACTTAACGTCAGGATTACACAAATAATTTTATAAACTCGAAAACTGAGATTAAAAGAGATATGAACCAGTACATAAAAATTTCAAAGCGAGCAAGTGGCGAAATACAGAAACAAGTCGGCAAATTGATCACCGACGGGATTGTGAACCATCTGTATCTGAATAAAAAGCCCATTATTACTTGTCCCTAAAAAACATCCCAGGTTCAGAACAAAAGAAATGGCGATTAGTGATTGACTATCGTCAAACTTAATAAAAATTACTTTACGACAGATTTCCACTCCCAAGAATTGATGATTTTTTGGATCAACTTGGACGAGCAAAATTTTTTTCATGTCTTGACTTAATGTCAGGATTTCATCAAATTGAACTCGAAAAAAGTTCAAGAGATATAACGTAATTTTCAACGAGCAATGGCTCGTATCGCTTCACGCGATAACCTTTCGGACTAAAAATAGCGCCTAATTCATTTCAGAGAATGATGACTATAGCATTCTCTGGATTAGAACCTTCACAAGCATTTCTTTATATGGATGACTTAATAGTTATAGGTTGTTCCGAAAACCATATGCTTAAAAACTTAACAGACGTTTTTGAGAAATGTAGTAAATACAAAAGTTACATCCAGAAAAATGTTCATTTTTTATGCATGAGGTGACTTTTCTCGGTCATAAATGCACAGATAAAGGAATACTTCCGGACGACAAGAAATATGATGTCATTATGAATTACCCTACGCCGCCCAATGCGGACAGCGCTCGACGTTTCATAGCATTTTGCAATTATTATAGACGTTTCATAAAAAATTTCGCCGAATATTCACGGCACATAACAAGATTATGTAAAAAGAATGTTCCTTTTGAATGGACAGATGAATGCCAAAACGCATTCCAATATTTAAAAACAAAACTGATGGAACCTACTTTGCTACAATATCCTACAATACTTTGCTACAATATACTTTGCTACAATATCCTGAATATCCTCCAATATTCAGCAAAGAATTTTGTATAATTACTGATGCAAGTAAGCAAGCGTGTGGAGCGGTTTTAACACAAAACCATAACGGACTCCAACTTCCCATTGCATACGCATCAAGAGCTTTCACTAAGGGAGAAAGTAATAAGTGTACAACTGAGCAGGAATTAGCTGCAATTCACTGGGCAATATTACATTTCCGACCATATATTTATGGAAAACACTTTACAATCAAAACAGATCACAGACCATTAATATATTTATTTTCAATGATCAATCCGAGCTCTAAACTGAATTAGCTAGAATTAGAGAGTATGATTTCACAGTAGAATATTTAAGGGAAAAGACAATTAGTAGCTGATGCGTTATCAAGAATAACCATTAAAGATCTACAAAACATTACTGGAAATATGAAAGTCACTACTAGATATCAAAATAGACAGAAAATCCGGATAACAAAATAAATTGCCTACGCAATCTATAGAGAAAGCTTCTAAGCCCAACGTATATGAAGTCATAAGCAATGACGAAGTACGTAAAGTAGTGACCTCATGTAAAAGATACGCTATGCTTATTAAACATGGTAGAAAAATTACTGCAAGATACGATGTTACCGATTTATATACCAATGGAATCCTAGACTTAGGTCAATTTTTCCAAAGGCTTAAAACGCAAGCCGGTATAAACAAAATCAGCCAACTCAAAATGGCACCGTGGGAAAATATCTTTGAACATGTTTCAATAGATAATTTCAAACAAATGGGCAATAAGATATTGAATACATTAAGAGTAGCGCTACTCAACCCGGTGAACCCAATAGAAAAACAAAAAGAGAAAGAAGCTATACTGTCTAAATTCCATGACGATCCAATACAAGGAGGTCATAGCGGCATTGCAAAAACCTTGGCCAAGGTCAAAAGACATTATTTTTGGAAAGGTATGACTCGAGATATTACTGAGTACATACAAAAATGTCAAAAATGCCAAAAAGCTAAAATAACCAAGCACAATAAGACCCCATTAATAATAACTGATACGCCATTAAATGCTTTCGACAGAGTGATAGTAGACACTATTGGTCCACTACCAAAAGCAGAAAATGAAAATGAATATGCAGTCACTCTAATATGTGATCTAACTAAATATTAAGTTGCCATACCAGTTCCAAATAAGAACGCGAACACTGTCGCTAAAGCAATTTTTGAATCATTTATTCTGAAGTACGGTCCAATGAAGACGTTCATTACGGACATGGGAACAGAATATAAGAATTCAATTATAAATGATTTGTGCAAATACCTAAAAATTGAAAATATAACATCTACGGCACACCACCACCAGACAGTTGGAACAATAGAACGTAGTCATAGAACTTTTAATGAATACATACGCTCATATACATATATCGGTTGATAAAGCTGATTGGGACGTATGGCTTCAATATTTCGTTTTCTGTTTCAACCCGACCCGAACCGAAATTTCCATAGAAACTGCTAACTCGTCGAAGTCCTCACGCAATTGGTTACCGATTTCATCAAAGTCTAGTCCTTCGAGGCTAGTGTGAGTAATATCAAATGAGGTCTGAAGCCGCTCGATTTGCTTCAGCCTAACACTAAGACCGCACTCATCAGGCATTATTTTCGGTTGCCATTAGAAGCGTTGATAGAAAGCGTGTGCGAAACTAGCTGAGTAACTAACAACGGTGATCGCTAGTACATGCAAACCGTTCAAAAACAATAGTTGGAAGAAGTTCGGCGAACGCAAGTGTCAAGCTAGAGCAAAGACTTTAAGCGACCGAAAGAGTAGCCAAAACGATATGCCAGGTGGTGTCTTTTAAGATTACTGCTTTAATGTAAAGCAACTATTGCTTTAATGTAAAGCAAATAATCTTACAACAACAAAAATCACGTCGGGAACACCAAAATGTTGCGCTATTGAGCTTTTTCAATAGCTTTCACAAATAGAAATAATTAACCTTTTATTTCTTGTGTTCAAATTTGTTTTTATATTTCTTAAAGTTACGAAAAGCAGGCAGGCCTGAATTGGTCTGTGGTTATTATTTAAGAAGAATAGTTTTATATAGTCAAGCGAACCCGAATTAGAACGTGCCAATTTTAGCGAAGCGACAATTATTAGTTATAATTTTGAGTAATGCAAGTGGCCGATGTGTACCAAATGCATGAAGCGAATGAACTTAACTAGCTCGCTGCGCATCGAGGCCTTCGCATAAGTAAAGCTAGGGCAATAAAACGATCGTTACAGCGAAGAGCGGCAGCTCTATGTAAATGAATTCTTAAGAGCGAAATTTAGGCAATTGCTTTGCAAAACGAGTATTATAAGATAAAATTAAGATGCTGCTCTTATCAGTTGCGAGGTCGCTCCAGTTGTTTTGGCTGCGTAGCCAGACAATTATTATTATTACTATTATTATTATTATTATTAATATTATTATTATTAATATTATTATTATTATTATTCTTATTATTTATATTATTATTATTGTTATTATTTTCAATATTATTTTTATTATTATTAAAATATAAATATTAATATTCATATTATTAATATTAATATTATTATTATTATTATTATTTTTATTATAATTTTTATTATTATTATTCTTATTATTATTATTAATATTATTATTATTAATATTATTATTACTTTTATACCCTTGCAGAGGGTATTATAATTTTTTCGTGAAATGTGTAACGCATAGAAGGAGACATCTCCGACCCCATAAAGTATATATATTCTTGATCAGCATCAACAGCCGAGTCGATATAGCCATGTCCGTCTGTCCGTCTGTCTGTTTCTATGCGAACTAGTCTCTCAGTTTTAAAGCTATCTTAATGAAACTTTGCAAAAGTCCCTTTTTCTGTTGCACGCAGCACATATGTCAAAACCAGTAGGATCGGACCACTATAGCATATAGCTGCCATTGGAACGATCGGTCGAAAATTAAGTTTTAGTATAAAAAACCATTTTGTTTTTCAAGATATCTTAACCAAACTCGTCATTTATTAGTTTTACTATGCTCCTCATATATATGCAAAATCGAATTAAGATCGGACCACTGTATCTAATAGCTGCCATAGGAACGATCGGTCGAAAATGTAGTTCTTGTATGAAAAACATTTTGTTTTTCAAGATAACTTGACCAAACTCGGCATTTATTAGTTTTACTATGCTCCTTATATATATGCAAAATCCTATTAAGATCGGACCACTATATCATGTAGCTGCCATACGAAAGATCGGTCCAAAATTAAGTTTTTGTATGAAAAAACATTTTGTTTTTCAAGATATCTTGAGGAGCATAGTAAAACTAATAAATGCCGAGTTTGGTTAAGATATCTTGAAAAACAAAATGTTTTTTCATACAAAAACTTAATTTCGACCGATCGTTCCTATGGCGGCTATATGACATAGTGGTCCGATCTTAATAGAATTTTGCATATATATGAGGAGCATAGTAAAACTAATAAATGTCGAGTTTGGTCAAGATATCTTGATAAACAAAAGGTTTTTTCATACAAAAACTTAATTTTCGACCGATCGTTCCTATGGCAGCTATATGATATAGTGGTCCGATCTTAATAGGATTTTGCATATATGAGGAGCTTAGTAAAACTAATAAATGCCGAGTTTGGTCAAGATATCTTGACAAACAAAATGTTTTTTCATACAAAAACTTAATTTTCGACCGATCGTTCCTATGGCGGCTATATGACATAGTGGTCCGATCTTAATAGAATTTTGCATATATATGAGGAGCATAGTAAAACTAATAAATGTCGAGTTTGGTCAAGATATCTTGATAAACAAAAGGTTTTTTCATACAAAAACTTAATTTTCGACCGATCGTTCCTATGGCAGCTATATGATATAGTGGTCCGATCTTAATAGGATTTTGCATATATATGAGGAGCTTAGTAAAACTAATAAATGCCGAGTTTGGTCAAGATATCTTGACAAACAAAATGTTTTTTCATAAAAAAACTTAATTTTCGACCGATCGTTCCTATGGCAGCTATATGATATAGTGGTCCGATCTTAATAGGATTTTGCATATATATGAGGAGCTTAGTAAAACTAATAAATGCCGAGTTTGGTCAAGATATCTTGACAAACAAAATGTTTTTTCATACAAAAACTTAATTTTCGACCGATCGTTCCTATGGCGGCTATATGATATAGTGGTCCGATCTTAATAGAATTTTGCATATATATGAGGAGCATAGTAAAACTAATAAATGTCGAGTTTGGTCAAGATAAGATACTATATGATCAGAAAACAAACAACATAGATATATCAATAGGTGATAAAGTCTTATTAAGAAATGAAACAGGTCATAAGCTAGATTATAAATATACTGGTCCGTATAAAGTAACGGAAATAGGAGATAGAAATAACATTATAATAACGCATAATAAAAACAAAAAACAAACAGTTCATAAGGATAGGTTAAAAATGTTTATTATACCCTTGCAGAGGGTATTATAATTTTGTCGTGAAATGTGTAACGCATAGAAGGAGACATCTCCGACCCCATAAAGTATATATATTCTTGATCAGCATCAACAGCCGAGTCGATATAGCCATGTCCGTCTGTCCGTCTGTCCGTCTGTCTGTTTCTATGCGACCTAGTCCCTCAGTTTTAAAGCTATCTTAATGAAACTTTGCAGAAGTCCCTATTTCTGTTGCACGCAGCACATATGTCAAAACCAGCTGGATCGGACCACTATATCATATAGCTGCCATAGGAACGATCGGTCGAAAATTAAGTTTTTGTATGATAAAACCTTTTGTTTATCAAGATATCTTGACCAAACTCGACATTTATTAGTTTTACTAAGCTCCTCATATATATGCAAAATCCTATTAAGATCGGACCACTATATCATATAGCTGCCATAGGAACGATCGGTCGAAAATTAAGTTTTTGTATGAAAAAACCTTTTGTTTGTCAAGATATCTTGAACAAACTCGGCATTTATTAGTTTTACTAAGCTCCTCATATATATGCAAAATCCTATTAAGATCGGACCACTATATCATATAGCTGCCATAGGAACGATCGGTCGAAAATTAAGTTTTTGTATGAAAAAACCTTTTTGTTTATCAAGATATCTTGACCAAACTCGACATTTATTAGTTTTACTATGCTCCTCATATATATGCAAAATTCTATTAAGATCGGACCACTATGTCATATAGCCGCCATAGGAACGATCGGTCGAAAATTAAGTTTTTGTATGAAAAAACATTTTGTTTGTCAAGATATCTTGACCAAACTCGGCATTTATTAGTTTTACTAAGCTCCTCATATATATGCAAAATCCTATTAAGATCGGACCACTATATCATATAGCTGCCATAGGAACGATCGATCGAAAATTAAGTTTTTGTATGAAAAAACATTTTGTTTTTCAAGATATCTTAACCAAACTCCGCATTTATTATACCCTTGCAGAGGGTATTATAATTTTGTCGTGAAATGTGTAACGCATAGAAGGAGACATCTCCGACCCCATAAAGTATATATATTCTTGATCAGCATCAACAGCCGAGTCGATATAGCCATGTCCGTCTGTCCGTCTGTCTGTTTCTATGCGAACTAGTCCCTCAGTTTTAAAGCTATCTTAATGAAAATTTGCAGAAGTCCCTATTTCTGTTGCACGCAGCACATATGTCAAAACCAGCTGGATCGGAACACTATATCATATAGCTCCCATAGGAACGATCGGTCGAAAATTAAGTTTTTGTATGAAAAAACCTTTTGTTTATCAAGATATCTTGACCAAACTCGACATTTATTAGTTTTACTATGCTCCTCATATATTTGCAAAATTCTATTAAAGTCGGACCACTATTTCATATAGCCGCCATAGGAACGATCGGTCGAAAATTAAGTTTTTGTATGAAAAAACATTTTGTTTGTCAAGATATCTTGACCAAACTCGGCATTTATTAGTTTTACTAAGCTCCTCATATATATGCAAAATCCTATTAAGATCGGACCACTATATCATATAGCTGCCATAGGAACGATCGGTCGAAAATTAAGTTTTGTATGAAAAACCTTTGTTTATCAAGATATCTTGACCAAACTTGACATTTATTAGTTTTACTATGCTCCTCATATATATGCAGAATTCTATTAAGATCGGACCACTATATCATATAGCTGCCATAGGAACGATCGGTCGAAAATTAAGTTTTTGTATGAAAAAACATTTTGTTTGTCAAGATATCTTGACCAAACTCGGCATTTATTAGTTTTACTATGCTCCTCATATATATGCAGAATTCTATTAAGATCGGACCACTATATCATATGGCTGCCATAGGAACGATCGGTCGAAAATTAAGTTTTTGTATGAAAAAACCTTTTGTTTATCAAGATATCTTGACCAAACTCGACATTTATTAGTTTTACTATGCTCCTCATATATATGCAAAATTCTATTAAGATCGGACCACTATATCATATAGCCGCCATAGGAACGGTCGGTCGAAAATTAGGTTTTTGTATGAAAAAACCTTTTGTTTATCAAGATATCTTGACCAAACTCGACATTTATTAGTTTTACTATGCTCCTCATATATATGCAAAATTCTATTAAAGTCGGACCACTATATCATATAGCCGCCATAGGAACGATCGGTCGAAAATTAAGTTTTTGTATGAAAAAACATTTTGTTTGTCAAGATATCTTGACCAAACTCGGCACTTATTAGTTTTACTAAGCTCCTCATATATATGCAAAATCCTATTAAGATCGGACCACTATATCATATAGCTGCCATAGGAACGATCGGTCGAAAATTAAGTTTTTGTATGAAAAACCTTTTGTTTATCAAGATATCTTGACCAAACTTGACATTTATTAGTTTTACTATGCTCCTCATATATATGCAGAATTCTATTAAGATCGGACCACTATATCATATAGCCTCCATAGGAACGATCGGTCGAAAATTAAGTTTTTGTATGAAAAAACATTTTGTTTATCAAGATATCTTGACCAAACTCGACATTTATTAGTTTTACTATGCTCCTCATATATATGCAACATTCTATTAAGATCGGACCACTATATCATATAGCTGCCATAGGAACGATCGGTCAAAAATTAAGTTTTTGTATGAAAAAACATTTTGTTTGTCAAGATATCTTGACCAAACTCGGCATTTATTAGTTTTACTAAGCTCCTCATATATATGCAAAATCCTATTAAGATCGGACCACTATATCATATAGCTGCCATAGGAACGATCGGTCGAAAATTAAGTTTTTGTATGAAAAAACCTTTTGTTTATCAAGATATCTTGACCAAACTCGACATTTATTAGTTTTACTATGCTCCTCATATATATGCAAAATTCTATTAAGATCGGACCACTATATCATATAGCTGCCATAACAACGATCGGTCGAAAATTAAGTTTTTGTATGAAAAAACCTTTTGTTTATCAAGATATCTTGACCAAACTCGACATTTATTAGTTTTACTATGCTCCTCATATATATGCAAAATTCTATTAAGATCGGACCACTATATCATATAGCCGCCATAGGAACGATCGGTCGAAAATTAAGTTTCTGTATGAAAAAACCTTTTGTTTATCAAGATATCTTGACCAAACTCGACATTTATTAGTTTTACTATGCTCCTCATATATATGCAAAATTCTATTAAGATCGGACCACTATATCATATAGCCGCCATAGGAACGATCGGTCGAAAATTAAGTTTTTGTATGAAAAAACCTTTTGTTTATCAAGATATCTTGACCAAACTCGACATTTATTAGTTTTACTATGCTCCTCATATATATGCAAAATTCTATTAAGATCGGACCACTATATCATATAGCCGCCATAGGAACGATCGGTCGAAAATTAAGTTTTTGTATGAAAAAACCTTTTGTTTATCAAGATATCTTGACCAAACTCGGCATTTATTAGTTTTACTAAGCTCCTCATATATATGCAAAATCCTATGAAGATCGGACCACTATATCATATAGCTGCCATAGGAACGATCGGTCGAAAATTAAGTTTTTGTATGAAAAAACCTTTTGTTTATCAAGATATCTTGACCAAACTCGACATTTATTAGTTTTACTATGCTCCTCATATATATGCAGAATTCTATTAAGATCGGACCACTATATCATATAGCTGCCATAGGAACGATCGGTCGAAAATTAAGTTTTGTATGAAAAAACCTTTTGTTTATCAAGATATCTTGACCAAACTCGACATTTATTAGTTTTACTATGCTCCTCATATATATGCAAAATTCTATTAAGATCGGACCACTATATCATATAGCCGCCATAGGAACGATCGGTCGAAAATTAAGTTTTTGTATGAAAAAACCTTTTGTTTATCAAGATATCTTGACCAAACTCGACATTTATTAGTTTTACTATGCTCCTCATATATAGCAAAATTCTATTAAGATCGGACCACTATATCATATAGCCGCCATAGGAACGATCGGTCGAAAATTAGGTTTTTGTATGAAAAAACCTTTTGTTTATCAAGATATCTTGACCAAACTCGACATTTATTAGTTTTACTATGCTCCTCATATATATGCAAAATTCTATTAAAGTCGGACCACTATATCATATGGCCGCCATAGGAACGATCGGTCGAAAATTAAGTTTTTGTATGAAAAAACCTTTTGTTTATCAAGATATCTTGACCAAACTCGGCATTTATTAGTTTTACTAAGCTCCTCATATATATGCAAAATCCTATGAAGATCGGACCACTATATCATATAGCTGCCATAGGAACGATCGGTCGAAAATTAAGTTTTTGTATGAAAAAACCTTTTGTTTATCAAGATATCTTGACCAAACTCGACATTTATTAGTTTTACTATGCTCCTCATATATATGCAAAATTCTATTAAGATCGGACCACTATATCATATAGCTGCCATAGGAACGATCGGTCGAAAATTAAGTTTTTGTATGAAAAAACATTTTGTTTGTCAAGATATCTTGACCAAACTCGGCATTTATTAGTTTTACTAAGCTCCTCATATATATGCAAAATCCTATTAAGATCGGACCACTATATCATATAGCTGCCATAGGAACGATCGGTCGAAAATTAAGTTTTTGTATGAAAAACCTTTTGTTTATCAAGATATCTTGACCAAACTTGACATTTATTAGTTTTACTATGCTCCTCATATATATGCAGAATTCTATTAAGATCGGACCACTATATCATATAGCCTCCATAGGAACGATCGGTCGAAAATTAAGTTTTTGTATGAAAAAAACATTTTGTTTATCAAGATATCTTGACCAAACTCGACATTTATTAGTTTTACTATGCTCCTCATATATATGCAAAATTCTATTAAGATCGGACCACTATATCATATAGCCGCCATAGGAACGATCGGTCGAAAATTAAGTTTTTGTATGAAAAAACATTTTGTTTGTCAAGATATCTTGACCAAACTCGGCATTTATTAGTTTTACTAAGCTCCTCATATATATGCAAAATCCTATTAAGATCGGACCACTATATCATATAGCTGCCATAGGAACGATCGGTCGAAAATTAAGTTTTTGTATGAAAAAACCTTTTGTTTATCAAGATATCTTGACCAAACTCGACATTTATTAGTTTTACTATGCTCCTCATATATATGCAGAATTCTATTAAGATCGGACCACTATATCATATAGCCGCCATAGGAACGATCGGTCGAAAATTAAGTTTTTGTATGAAAAAACATTTTGTTTGTCAAGATATCTTGACCAAACTCGGCATTTATTAGTTTTACTAAGCTCCTCATATATATGCAAAATCCTATTAAGATCGGACCACTATATCATATAGCTGCCATAGGAACGATCGGTCGAAAATTAAGTTTTTGTATGAAAAAACCTTTTGTTTATCAAGATATCTTGACCAAACTCGACATTTATTAGTTTTACTATGCTCCTCATATATATGCAGAATTCTATTAAGATCGGACCACTATATCATATAGCTGCCATAGGAACGATCGGTCGAAAATTAAGTTTTTGTATGAAAAAACCTTTTGTTTATCAAGATATCTTGACCAAACTCGACATTTATTAGTTTTACTATGCTCCTCATATATATGAAAAATTCTATTAAAGTCGGACCACTATATCATATAGCCGCCATAGGAACGATCGGTCGAAAATTAAGTTTTTGTATGAAAAAACATTTTGTTTGTCAAGATATCTTGACCAAACTCGGCATTTATTAGTTTTACTAAGCTCCTCATATATATGCAAAATCCTATTAAGATCGGACCACTATATCATATAGCTGCCATAGGAACGATCGGTCGAAAATTAAGTTTTTGTATGAAAAACCTTTTGTTTATCAAGATATCTTGACCAAACTTGACATTTATTAGTTTTACTATGCTCCTCATATATATGCAGAATTCTATTAAGATCGGACCACTATATCATATAGCCTCCATAGGAACGATCGGTCGAAAATTAAGTTTTTGTATGAAAAAACATTTTGTTTATCAAGATATCTTGACCAAACTCGACATTTATTAGTTTTACTATGCTCCTCATATATATGCAAAATTCTATTAAGATCGGACCACTATATCATATAGCCGCCATAGGAACGATCGGTCGAAAATTAAGTTTTTGTATGAAAAAACCTTTTGTTTATCAAGATATCTTGACCAAACTCGACATTTATTAGTTTTACTATGCTCCTCATATATATGCAAAATTCTATTAAGATCGGACCACTATATCATATAGCCGCCATAGGAACGATCGGTCGAAAATTAAGTTTTTGTATGAAAAAACATTTTGTTTGTCAAGATATCTTGACCAAACTCGGCATTTATTAGTTTTACTAAGCTCCTCATATATATGCAAAATCCTATTAAGATCGGACCACTATATCATATAGCTGCCATAGGAACGATCGGTCGAAAATTAAGTTTTTGTATGAAAAAACCTTTTGTTTATCAAGATATCTTGACCAAACTCGACATTTATTAGTTTTACTATGCTCTTCATATATATGCAGAATTCTATTAAGATCGGACCACTATATCATATAGCTGCCATAGGAACGATCGGTCGAAAATTAAGTTTTTGTATGAAAAAACCTTTTGTTTATCAAGATATCTTGACCAAACTCGACATTTATTAGTTTTACTATGCTCCTCATATATATGCAAAATTCTATTAAGATCGGACCACTATATCATATAGCCGCCATAGGAACGATCGGTCGAAAATTAAGTTTTTGTATGAAAAAACCTTTTGTTTATCAAGATATCTTGACCAAACTCGACATTTATTAGTTTTACTATGCTCCTCATATATATGCAAAATTCTATTAAAGTCGGACCACTATATCATATGGCCGCCATAGGAACGATCGGTGAAAATTAAGTTTTTGTATGAAAAAACATTTTGTTTGTCAAGATATCTTGACCAAACTCGGCATTTATTAGTTTTACTAAGCTCCTCATATATATGCAAAATCCTATTAAGATCGGACCACTATATCATATAGCTGCCATAGGAACGATCGGTCGAAAATTAAGTTTTTGTATGAAAAACCTTTTGTTTATCAAGATATCTTGACCAAACTTGACATTTATTAGTTTTACTATGCTCCTCATATATATGCAGAATTCTATTAAGATCGGACCACTATATCATATAGCCTCCATAGGAACGATCGGTCGAAAATTAAGTTTTTGTATGAAAAAACATTTTGTTTATCAAGATATCTTGACCAAACTCGACATTTATTAGTTTTACTATGCTCCTCATATATATGCAAAATTCTATTAAGATCGGACCACTATATCATATAGCCGCCATAGGAACGATCGGTCGAAAATTAAGTTTTTGTATGAAAAAACATTTTGTTTGTCAAGATATCTTGACCAAACTCGGCATTTATTAGTTTTACTAAGCTCCTCATATATATGCAAAATCCTATTAAGATCGGACCACTATATCATATAGCTGCCATAGGAACGATCGGTCGAAAATTAAGTTTTTGTATGAAAAAACCTTTTGTTTATCAAGATATCTTAACCAAACTCGACATTTATTAGTTTTACTATGCTCCTCATATATATGCAGAATTCTATTAAGATCGGACCACTATATCATATAGCTGCCATAGGAACGATCGGTCGAAAATTAAGTTTTTGTATGAAAAAACCTTTTGTTTATCAAGATATCTTGACCAAACTCGACATTTATTAGTTTTACTATGCTCCTCATATATATGCAAAATTCTATTAAGATCGGACCACTATATCATATAGCCGCCATAGGAACGAACGGTCGAAAATTAAGTTTTTGTATGAAAAAACCTTTTGTTTATCAAGATATCTTGACCAAACTCGACATTTATTAGTTTTACTATGCTCCTCATATATATGCAAAATTCTATTAAGATCGGACCACTATATCATATAGCCGCCATAGGAACGATCGGTCGAAAATTAGGTTTTTGTATGAAAAAACCTTTTGTTTATCAAGATATCTTGACCAAACTCGACATTTATTAGTTTTACTATGCTCCTCACATATATGAAAAATTCTATTAAAGTCGGACCACTATATCATATAGCCGCCATAGGAACGATCGGTCGAAAATTAAGTTTTTGTATGAAAAAACATTTTGTTTGTCAAGATATCTTGACCAAACTCGGCATTTATTAGTTTTACTAAGCTCCTCATATATATGCAAAATCCTATTAAGATCGGACCACTATATCATATAGCTGCCATAGGAACGATCGGTCGAAAATTAAGTTTTTGTATGAAAAACCTTTTGTTTATCAAGATATCTTGACCAAACTTGACATTTATTAGTTTTACTATGCTCCTCATATATATGCAGAATTCTATTAAGATCGGACCACTATATCATATAGCCTCCATAGGAACGATCGGTCGAAAATTAAGTTTTTGTATGAAAAAACATTTTGTTTATCAAGATATCTTGACCAAACTCGACATTTATTAGTTTTACTATGCTCCTCATATATATGCAAAATTCTATTAAGATCGGACCACTATATCATATAGCCGCCATAGGAACGATCGGTCGAAAATTAAGTTTTTGTATGAAAAAACCTTTTGTTTATCAAGATATCTTGACCAAACTCGACATTTATTAGTTTTACTATGCTCCTCATATATATGCAAAATTCTATTAAGATCGGACCACTATATCATATAGCCGCCATAGGAACGATCGGTCGAAAATTAAGTTTTTGTATGAAAAAACATTTTTGTTTGTCAAGATATCTTGACCAAACTCGGCATTTATTAGTTTTACTAAGCTCCTCATATATATGCAAAATCCTATTAAGATCGGACCACTATATCATATAGCTGCCATAGGAACGATCGGTCGAAAATTAAGTTTTTGTATGAAAAAACCTTTTGTTTATCAAGATATCTTGACCAAACTCGACATTTATTAGTTTTCCTATGCTCCTCATATATATGCAAAATTCTATTAAGATCGGACCACTATATCATATAGCCGCCATAGGAACGATCGGTCGAAAATTAAGTTTTTGTATGAAAAAACATTTTGTTTGTCAAGATATCTTGACCAAACTCGGCATTTATTAGTTTTACTAAGCTCCTCAAATATATATAAAAACCCCATTAAGATCGGACCACTATATCATATAGCTGCCATAGGAACGATCGGTCGAAAATTAGGTTTTTGTAAGAAAAAACCTTTTGTTTATCAAGATATCTTGACCAAACTCGACCTTTATTAGTTTTACTAAGCTCCTCAAATATATGCAAAATCCTATTAAGATCGGACCACTATATCATATAGCTGCCATAGGAACGATCGGTCGAAAATTAAGTTTTTGTATGAAAAAACCTTTTGTTTATCAAGATATCTTGACCAAACTCCGCATTTATTATACCCTTGCAGAGGGTATTATAATTTTGCCGTGAAATGTGTAACGCATAGAAGGAGACATCTCCGACCCCATAAAGTATATATATTCTTGATCAGCATCAACAGCCGAGTCGATATAGCCATGTCCGTCTGTCCGTCTGTCTGTTTCTATGCGAACTAGTCCCTCAGTTTTAAAGCTATCTTAATGAAACTGTGCAGAAGTCCCTATTTCTGTTGCACGCAGCACATATGTCAAAACCAGCTGGATCGGACCACTATATCATATAGCTGCCATAGGAACGATCGGTCGAAAATTAAGTTTTTGTATGAAAAAACCTTTTGTTTATTAAGATATCTTGACCAAACTCGACATTTATTAGTTTTACTATGCTCCTCAGATATATGCAAAATTCTATTAAGATCGGACCACTATATCATATAGCCGCCATAGGAACGATCGGTCGAAAATTAAGTTTTTGTATGAAAAAACATTTTGTTTGTCAAGATATCTTGACCAAACTCGGCATTTATTAGTTTTACTAAGCTCCTCATATATATGCAAAATCCTATTAAGATCGGACCACTATATCATATAGCTGCCATAGGAACGATCGGTCGAAAATTAAGTTCTTGTATGAAAAAACCTTTTGTTTATCAAGATATCTTGACCAAACTCGACATTTATTAGTTTTACTATGGTCCTCATATATATGCAAAATTCTATTAAGATCGGACCACTATATCATATAGCCGCCATAGGAACGATCGGACGAAAATTAAGTTTTTGTATAAAAAAACATTTTGTTTGTCAAGATATCTTGACCAAACTCGGCATTTATTAGTTTTACTAAGCTCCTCATATATATGCAAAATTCTATTAAGATCGGACCACTATATCATATATCTGCCATAGGAACGATCGGTCGAAAATTAAGTTTTTGTATGAAAAAACCTTTTGTTTATCAAGATATCTTGACCAAACTCGACATTTATTAGTTTTACTATGCTCCTCATATATATGCAAAATTCTATTAAGATCGGACCACTATATCATATAGCCGCCATAGAAACGATCGGTCGAAAATTAAGTTTTTGTATGAAAAAACATTTTGTTTGTCAAGATATCTTGACCAAACTCGGCATTTATTAGTTTTACTAAGCTCCTCATATATATGCAAAATCCTATTAAGATCGGACCACTATATCATATAGCTGCCATAGGAACGATCGGTCGAAAATTAAGTTTTTGTATGAAAAACCTTTTGTTTATCAAGATATCTTGACCAAACTTGACATTTATTAGTTTTACTATGCTCCTCATATATATGCAGAATTCTATTAAGATCGGACCACTATATCATATAGCCTCCATAGGAACGATCGGTCGAAAATTAAGTTTTTGTATGAAAAAACATTTTGTTTATCAAGATATCTTGACCAAACTCGACATTTATTAGTTTTACTATGCTCCTCATATATATGCAAAATTCTATTAAGATCGGACCACTATATCATATAGCCGCCATAGGAACGATCGGTCCAAAATTAAGTTTTTGTATGAAAAAACCTTTTGTTTATCAAGATATCTTGACCAATCTCGACATTTATTAGTTTTACTATGCTCCTCATATATATGCAAAATTCTATTAAGATCGGACCACTATATCATATAGCCGCCATAGGAACGATCGGTCGAAAATTAAGTTTTTGTATGAAAAAACATTTTGTTTATCAAGATATCTTGACCAAACTCGGCATTTATTAGTTTTACTAAGCTCCTCATATATATGCAAAATCCTATTAAGATCGGACCACTATATCATATAGCTGCCATAGGAACGATCGGTCGAAAATTAGGTTTTTGTATAAAAAAACCTTTTGTTTATCAAGATATCTTGACCAAACTCGACCTTTATTAGTTTTACTAAGCTCCTCAAATATATGCAAAATCCTATTAAGATCGGACCACTATATCATATAGCTGCCATAGGAACGATCGGTCGAAAATTAAGTTTTTGTATGAAAAAACCTTTTGTTTATCAAGATATCTTGACCAAACTCCGCATTTATTATACCCTTGCAGAGGGTATTATAATTTTGTCGTGAAATGTGTAACGCATAGAAGGAGACATCTCCGACCCCATAAAGTATATATATTCTTGATCAGCATCAACAGCCGAGTCGATATAGCCATGTCCGTCTGTCCGTCTGTCTGTTTCTATGCGAACTAGTCCCTCAGTTTTAAAGCTATCTTAATGAAACTGTGCAGAAGTCCCTATTTCTGTTGCACGCAGCACATATGTCAAAACCAGCTGGATCGGACCACTATATCATATAGCTGCCATAGGAACGATCGGTCGAAAATTAAGTTTTTGTATGAAAAAACCTTTTGTTTATTAAGATATCTTGACCAAACTCGACATTTATTAGTTTTACTATGCTCCTCAGATATATGCAAAATTCTATTAAGATCGGACCACTATATCATATAGCCGCCATAGGAACGATCGGTCGAAAATTAAGTTTTTGTATGAAAAAACATTTTGTTTGTCAAGATATCTTGACCAAACTCGGCATTTATTAGTTTTACTAAGCTCCTCATATATATGCAAAATCCTATTAAGATCGGACCACTATATCATATAGCTGCCATAGGAACGATCGGTCGAAAATTAAGTTCTTGTATGAAAAAACCTTTTGTTTATCAAGATATCTTGACCAAACTCGACATTTATTAGTTTTACTATGCTCCTCATATATATGCAAAATTCTATTAAGATCGGACCACTATATCATATAGCCGCCATAGGAACGATCGGTCGAAAATTAAGTTTTTGTATGAAAAAACATTTTGTTTGTCAAGATATCTTGACCAAACTCGGCATTTATTAGTTTTACTAAGCTCCTCATATATATGCAAAATTCTATTAAGATCGGACCACTATATCATATATCTGCCATAGGAACGATCGGTCGAAAATTAAGTTTTTGTATGAAAGAACCTTTTGTTTATCAAGATATCTTGACCAAACTCGACATTTATTAGTTTTACTATGCTCCTCATATATATGCAAAATTCTATTAAGATCGGACCACTATATCATATAGCCGCCATAGAAACGATCGGTCAAAAATTAAGTTTTTGTATTAAAAAACATTTTGTTTGTCAAGATATCTTGACCAAACTCGACATTTATTAGTTTTACTATGCTCCTCATATATATGCAAAATTCTATTAAGATCGGACCACTATATCATATAGCCGCCATAGGAACGATCGGTCGAAAATTAAGTTTTTGTATGAAAAACCTTTTGTTTATCAAGATATCTTGACCAAACTTGACATTTATTAGTTTTACTATGCTCCTCATATATATGCAGAATTCTATTAAGATCGGACCACTATATCATATAGCCTCCATAGGAACGATCGGTCGAAAATTAAGTTTTTGTATGAAAAAACATTTTGTTTATCAAGATATCTTGACCAAACTCGACATTTATTAGTTTTACTATGCTCCTCATATATATGCAAAATTCTATTAAGATCGGACCACTATATCATATAGCCGCCATAGGAACGATCGGTCCAAAATTAAGTTTTTGTATGAAAAAACCTTTTGTTTATCAAGATATCTTGACCAAACTCGACATTTATTAGTTTTACTATGCTCCTCATATATATGCAAAATTCTATTAAGATCGGACCACTATATCATATAGCCGCCATAGGAACGATCGGTCGAAAATTAAGTTTTTGTATGAAAAAACATTTTGTTTATCAAGATATCTTGACCAAACTCGGCATTTATTAGTTTTACTAAGCTCCTCATATATATGCAAAATCCTATTAAGATCGGACCACTATATCATATAGCTGCCATAGGAACGATCGGTCGAAAATTAGGTTTTTGTATGAAAAAACCTTTTGTTTATCAAGATATCTTGACCAAACTCGACATTTATTAGTTTTACTAAGCTCCTCAAATATATGCAAAATCCTATTAAGATCAGACCACTATATCATATAGCTGCCATAGGAACGATCGGTCGAAAATTAAGTTTTTGTATGAAAAAACCTTTTGTTTATCAAGATATCTTGACCAAACTCCGCATTTATTATACCCTTGCAGAGGGTATTATAATTTTGTCGTGAAATGTGTAACGCATAGAAGGAGACATCTCCGACCCCATAAAGTATATATATTCTTGATCAGCATCAACAGCCGAGTCGATATAGCCATGTCCGTCTGTCCGTCTGTCTGTTTCTATGCGAACTAGTCCCTCAGTTTTAAAGCTATCTTAATGAAACTGTGCAGAAGTCCCTATTTCTGTTGCACGCAGCACATATGTCAAAACCAGCTGGATCGGACCACTATATCATATAGCTGCCATAGGAACGATCGGTCGAAAATTAAGTTTTTGTATGAAAAAACCTTTTGTTTATTAAGATATCTTGACCAAACTCGACATTTATTAGTTTTACTATGCTCCTCAGATATATGCAAAATTCTATTAAGATCGGACCACTATATCATATAGCCGCCATAGGAACGATCGGTCGAAAATTAAGTTTTTGTATGAAAAAACATTTTGTTTGTCAAGATATCTTGACCAAACTCGGCATTTATTAGTTTTACTAAGCTCCTCATATATATGCAAAATCCTAGTAAGATCGGACCACTATATCATATAGCTGCCATAGGAACGATCGGTCGAAAATTAAGTTTTTGTATGAAAAAACCTTTTGTTTATCAAGATATCTTGACCAAACTCGACATTTATTAGTTTTACTATGCTCCTCATATATATGCAAAATTCTATTAAGATCGGACCACTATATCATATAGGTGCCATAGGAACGATCGGTCGAAAATTAAGTTTTTGTATGAAAAAACATTTTGTTTGTCAAGATATCTTGACCAAACTCGGCATTTATTAGTTTTACTAAGCTCCTCATATATATGCAAAATTCTATTAAGATCGGACCACTATATCATATATCTGCCATAGGAACGATCGGTCGAAAATTAAGTTTTTGTATGAAAAAACCTTTTGTTTATCAAGACATCTTGACCAAACTCGACATTTATTAGTTTTACTATGCTCCTCATATATATGCAAAATTCTATTAAGATCGGACCACTATATCATATAGCCGCCATAGAAACGATCGGTCGAAAATTAAGTTTTTGTATGAAAAAACATTTTGTTTGTCAAGATATCTTGACCAAACTCGGCATTTATTAGTTTTACTAAGCTCCTCATATATATGCAAAATCCTATTAAGATCGGACCACTATATCATATAGCTGCCATAGGAACGATCGGTCGAAAATTAAGTTTTTGTATGAAAAAACATTTTGTTTATCAAGATATCTTGACCAAACTCGACATTTATTAGTTTTACTATGCTCCTCATATATATGCAAAATTCTATTAAGATCGGACCACTATATCATATAGCCGCCATAGGAACGATCGGTCGAAAATTAAGTTTTTGTATGAAAAAACATTTTGTTTGTCAAGATATCTTGACCAAACTCTGCATTTATTAGTTTTACTAAGCTCCTCATATATATGCAAAATCCTATTAAGATCGGACCACTATATCATATAGCTGCCATAGGAACGATCGGTCGAAAATTAAGTTTTTGTATGAAAAAACCTTTTGTTTATCAAGATATCTTGACCAAACTCGACATTTATTAGTTTTACTATGCTCCTCATATATATTCAAAATTCTATTAAGATCGGACCACTATATCATATAGCCGCCATAGGAACGATCGGTCAAAAATTAAGTTTTTGTATGAAAAAACATTTTGTTTGTCAAGATATCTTGACCAAACTCGGCATTTATTAGTTTTACTAAGCTCCTCATATATATGCAAAATTCTATTAAGATCGGACCACTATATCATATAGCTGCCATAGGAACGATCGGTCGAAAATTAGGTTTTTGTATGAAAAAACCTTTTGTTTATCAAGATATCTTGACCAAACTCGACATTTATTAGTTTTACTATGCTCCTCATATATATGCAAAATTCTATTAAGATCGGACCACTATATCATATAGCTGCCATAGGAACGATCGGTCGAAAATTAAGTTTTTGTATGAAAAAACATTTTGTTTATCAAGATATCTTGACCAAACTCGACATTTATTAGTTTTACTATGCTCCTCATATATATGCAAAATTCTATTAAGATCGGACCACTATATCATATAGCCGCCATAGGAACGATCGGTCGAAAATTAAGTTTTTGTATGAAAAAACATTTTGTTTATCAAGATATCTTGACCAAACTCGGCATTTATTAGTTTTACTAAGCTCCTCATATATATGCAAAATCCTATTAAGATCGGACCACTATATCATATAGCTGCCATAGGAACGATCGGTCGAAAATTAGGTTTTTGTATGAAAAAACCTTTTGTTTATCAAGATATCTTGACCAAACTCGACATTTATTAGTTTTACTAAGCTCCTCAAATATATGCAAAATCCTATTAAGATCAGACCACTATATCATATAGCTGCCATAGGAACGATCGGTCGAAAATTAAGTTTTTGTATGAAAAAAACCTTTTGTTTATCAAGATATCTTGACCAAACTCCGCATTTATTATACCCTTGCAGAGGGTATTATAATTTTGTCGTGAAATGTGTAACGCATAGAAGGAGACATCTCCGACCCCATAAAGTATATATATTCTTGATCAGCATCAACAGCCGAGTCGATATAGCCATGTCCGTCTGTCCGTCTGTCTGTTTCTATGCGAACTAGTCCCTCAGTTTTAAAGCTATCTTAATGAAACTGTGCAGAAGTCCCTATTTCTGTTGCACGCAGCACATATGTCAAAACCAGCTGGATCGGACCACTATATCATATAGCTGCCATAGGAACGATCGGTCGAAAATTAAGTTTTTGTATGAAAAAACCTTTTGTTTATTAAGATATCTTGACCAAACTCGACATTTATTAGTTTTACTATGCTCCTCAGATATATGCAAAATTCTATTAAGATCGGACCACTATATCATATAGCCGCCATAGGAACGATCGGTCGAAAATTAAGTTTTTGTATGAAAAAACATTTTGTTTGTCAAGATATCTTGACCAAACTCGGCATTTATTAGTTTTACTAAGCTCCTCATATATATGCAAAATCCTATTAAGATCGGACCACTATATCATATAGCTGCCATAGGAACGATCGGTCGAAAATTAAGTTTTTGTATGAAAAAACCTTTTGTTTATCAAGATATCTTGACCAAACTCGACATTTATTAGTTTTACTATGCTCCTCATATATATGCAAAATTCTATTAAGATCGGACCACTATATCATATAGGTGCCATAGGAACGATCGGTCGAAAATTAAGTTTTTGTATGAAAAAACATTTGGTTTGTCAAGATATCTTGACCAAACTCGGCATTTATTAGTTTTACTAAGCTCCTCATATATATGCAAAATTCTATTAAGATCGGACCACTATATCATATAGCCGCCATAGAAACGATCGGTCGAAAATTAAGTTTTTGTATGAAAAAAACATTTTGTTTGTCAAGATATCTTGACCAAACTCGGCATTTATTAGTTTTACTAAGCTCCTCATATATATGCAAAATCCTATTAAGATCGGACCACTATATCATATAGCTGCCATAGGAACGATCGGTCGAAAATTAAGTTTTTTGTATGAAAAAACATTTTGTTTATCAAGATATCTTGACCAAACTCGACATTTATTAGTTTTACTATGCTCCTCATATATATGCAAAATTCTATTAAGATCGGACCACTATATCATATAGCCGCCATAGGAACGATCGGTCGAAAATTAAGTTTTTGTATGAAAAAACATTTTGTTTGTCAAGATATCTTGACCAAACTCGGCATTTATTAGTTTTACTAAGCTCCTCATATATATGCAAAATCCTATTAAGATCGGACCACTATATCATATAGCTGCCATAGGAACGATCGGTCGAAAATTAAGTTTTTGTATGAAAAAACCTTTTTGTTTATCAAGATATCTTGACCAAACTCGACATTTATTAGTTTTACTATGCTCCTCATATATATTCAAAATTCTATTAAGATCGGACCACTATATCATATAGCCGCCATAGGAACGATCGGTCGAAAATTAAGTTTTTGTATGAAAAAACATTTTGTTTGTCAAGATATCTTGACCAAACTCGGCATTTATTAGTTTTACTAAGCTCCTCATATATATGCAAAATTCTATTAAGATCGGACCACTATATCATATAGCTGCCATAGGAACGATCGGTCGAAAATTAGGTTTTTGTATGAAAAAACCTTTTGTTTATCAAGATATCTTGACCAAACTCGACATTTATTAGTTTTACTATGCTCCTCATATATATGCAAAATTCTATTAAGATCGGACCACTATGTCATATAGCCGCCATAGGAACGATCGGTCGAAAGTTAAGTTTTTGTATGAAAAAACATTTTGTTTATCAAGATATCTTGACCAAACTCGGCATTTATTAGTTTTACTAAGCTCCTTATATATATGCAAAATTCTATTAAGATCGGACCACTATATCATATAGCTGCCATAGGAACGATCGGTCGAAAATTAAGTTTTTGTATGAAAAAACCTTTTGTTTATCAAGATATCTTGACCAAACTCGACATTTATTAGTTTTACTATGCTCCTCATATATATGCAAAATTCTATTAAGATCGGACCACTATATCATATAGCCGCCATAGGAACGATCGGTCGAAAATTAAATTTTTGTATGAAAAAACATTTTGTTTGTCAAGATATCTTGACCAAACTCGGCATTTATTAGTTTTACTAAGCTCCTCATATATATGCAAAATTCTATTAAGATCGGACCACTATATCATATAGCTGCCATAAGAACGATCGGTCGAAAATTAGGTTTTTGTATGAAAAAACCTTTTGTTTATCAAGATATCTTGACCAAACTCGACATTTATTAGTTTTACTATGCTCCTCATATATATGCAAAATTCTATTAAGATCGGACCACTATGTCATATAGCCGCCATAGGAACGATCGGTCGAAAGTTAAGTTTTTGTATGAAAAAACATTTTGTTTATCAAGATATCTTGACCAAACTCGGCATTTATTAGTTTTGCTAAGCTCCTTATATATATGCAAAATTCTATTAAGATCGGACCACTATATCATATAGCCGCCATAGGAACGATCGGTCGAAAATTAAGTTTTTGTATGAAAAAACCTTTTGTTTATCAAGATATCTTGACCAAACTCGACATTTATTAGTTTTACTATGCTCCTCATATATATGCAAAATTCTATTAAGATCGGACCACTATATCATATAGCCGCCATAGGAACGATCGGTCGAAAATTAAGTTTTTGTATGAAAAAACCTCTTGTTTATCAAGATATCTTGACCAAACTCGACATTTATTTGTTTTACTATGCTCCTCATATATGCAAAATTCTATTAAGATCGGACCACTATGTCATATAGCCGCCATAGGAACGATCGGTCGAAAATTAAGTTTTTGTATGAAAAAACATTTTGTTTGTCAAGATATCTTGACCAAACTCGGCATTTATTAGTTTTACTAAGCTCCTCATATATATGCAAAATCCTATTAAGATCGGACCACTATATCATATAGCTGCCATGACGTGGAGATTTAAATTGAGTCTGCTTGGCTGTTCAATAGGTGTCTGTACAAGTGGACGCAATTTTCGGTGTCCGTCTTGTAGTTTAGTCGTTTTTTCGTTGGTGTTTTAATTATGTGTAGCATTTCTGATGTTGGTCGTTTGTTGTTCTTGTTGTAAGATTGTTGTTGCATCAAAATTTGGTGTGTGGTTGCTTCTCATACAATGGGTCATTAGTGCTGTTTTCTGCATATTATTTTGATGTCTTAATATGAAGTCTGATTTATGTTGGGTAATCCGTGTTTTTAGTTTTGATTTTGTTGAGCCTATGTACACACTATTGCATTTGTTGTTATTTTCCCCAGCACATGGTATTTGGTAAATTACATTATTTTTATCGGCAATAGGAATTTTTGCTTTAATCTTATTAAAGAATTTTGGTAACGTGTTTGTAGGTTTGTGTGCTACTTTTATTTCTTGGTTGTTGTAGTAATCCGAGTTCGTGAGGCGTTCTGATAGTCGTGGGACATATATTAGGGATTTGTATATTTTGTTAGGTTCAGTAGGATTTTCTGTTCCGATATGTCGTATTTTTATACCCTTGCAGAGGGTATTATAATTTTGTCGTGAAATGTGTAACGCATAGAAGGAGACATCTCCGACCCCATAAAGTATATATATTCTTGATCAGCATCAACATCCGAGTCGATATAGCCATGTCCGTCTGTCCGTCTGTCCGTCTGTCTGTTTCTATGCGAACTAGTCCCTCAGTTTTAAAGCTCTCTTAATGAAACTTTGCAGAAGTCCCTATTTCTGTTGCACGCAGCACATATGTCAAAACCAGCTGGATCGGACCACTATATCATATAGCTGCCATAGGAACGATCGGTCGAAAATTAAGTTTTTGTATGAAAAAACCTTTTGTTTATCAAGATATCTTGACCAAACTCGACATTTATTAGTTTTACTATACTCCTCATATATATGCAAAATTCTATTAAGATCGGACCACTATATCATATAGCCGCCATAGGAACGATCGGTCGAAAATTAAGTTTTTGTATGAAAAAACCTTTTGTTTATCAAGATATCTTGACCAAACTCGACATTTATTAGTTTTACTATGCTCCTCATATATATGCAAAATTCTATTAAGATCGGACCACTATATCATATAGCCGCCATAGAAACGATCGGTCGAAAATTAAGTTTTTGTATGAAAAAACATTTTGTTTGTCAAGATATCTTGACCAAACTCGGCATTTATTAGTTTTACTAAGCTCCTCATATATATGCAAAATCCTATTAAGATCGGACCACTATATCATATAGCTGCCATAGGAACGATCGGTCGAAAATTAAGTTTTTGTATGAAAAAACATTTTGTTTATCAAGATATCTTGACCAAACTCGACATTTATTAGTTTTACTATGCTCCTCATATATATGCAAAATTCTATTAAGATCGGACCACTATATCATATAGCCGCCATAGGAACGATCGGTCGAAAATTAAGTTTTTGTATGAAAAAAACATTTTGTTTGTCAAGATATCTTGACCAAACTCGGCATTTATTAGTTTTACTATGCTCCTCATATATATGCAAAATTCTATTAAGATCGGACCACTATATCATATAGCCGCCATAGGAACGATCGGTCGAAAATTAAGTTTTTGTATGAAAAAACCTTTTGTTTATCAAGATATCTTGACCAAACTCGACATTTATTAGTTTTACTATGCTCCTCATATATATGCAAAATTCTATTCAGATCGGACCACTATGTCATATAGCCGCCATAGGAACGATCGGTCGAAAGTTAAGTTTTTGTATGAAAAAACATTTTGTTTATCAAGATATCTTGACCAAACTCGGCATTTATTAGTTTTACTAAGCTCCTTATATATATGCAAAATTCTATTAAGATCGGACCACTATATCATATAGCCGCCATAGGAACGATCGGTCGAAAATTAAGTTTTTGTATGAAAAAACCTTTTGTTTATCAAGATATCTTGACCAAACTCGACATTTATTAGTTTTACTATGCTCCTCATATATATGCATTATTCTATTAAGATCGGACCACTATATCATATAGCCGCCATAGGAACGATCGGTCGAAAATTAAGTTTTTGTATGAAAAAACCTTTTGTTTATCAAGATATCTTGACCAAACTCGGCATTTATTAGTTTTACTAAGCTCCTTATATATATGCAAAATTCTATTAAGATCGGACCACTATATCATATAGCCGCCATAGGAACGATCGGTCGAAAATTAAGTTTTTGTATGAAAAAACCTTTTGTTTATCAAGATATCTTGACCAAACTCGAAATTTATTAGTTTTACTATGCTCCTCATATATATGCAAAATTCTATTAAGATCGGACCACTATATCATATAGCCGCCATAGGAACGATCGGTCGAAAGTTAAGTTTTTGTATGAAAAAACATTTTGTTTATCAAGATATCTTGACCAAACTCGACATTTATTTGTTTTACTATGCTCCTCATATATATGCAAAATTCTATTAAGATCGGACCACTATGTCATATAGCCGCCATAGGAACGATCGGTCGAAAGTTAAGTTTTTGTATGAAAAAACCTTTTGTTTATCAAGATATCTTGACCAAACTCGGCATTTATTAGTTTTACTAAGCTCCTTATATATATGCAAAATTCTATTAAGATCGGACCACTATATCATATAGCCGCCATAGGAACGATCGGTCGAAAATTAAGTTTTTGTATGAAAAAACCTTTTGTTTATCAAGATATCTTGACCAAACTCGAAATTTATTAGTTTTACTATGCTCCTCATATATATGCAAAATTCTATTAAGATCGGACCACTATATCATATAGCCGCCATAGGAACGATCGGTCGAAAGTTAAGTTTTTGTATGAAAAAACATTTTGTTTATCAAGATATCTTGACCAAACTCGACATTTATTTGTTTTACTATGCTCCTCATATATATGCAAAATCCTATTAAGATCGGACCACTATATCATATAGCTGCCATGACGTGGAGATTTAAATTGAGTCTGCTTGGCTGTTCAATAGGTGTCTGTACAAGTGGACGCAATTTTCGGTGTCCGTCTTGTAGTTTAGTCGTTTTTTCGTTGGTGTTTTAATTATGTGTAGCATTTCTGATGTGTGTCGTTTGTTGTTCTTGTTGTAAGATTGTTGTTGCATCAAAATTTGGTGTGTGGTTGCTTCTCATACAATGGGTCATTAGTGCTGTTTTCTGCATATTATTTTGATGTCTTAATATGAAGTCTGATTTATGTTGGGTAATCCGTGTTTTTAGTTTTGATTTTGTTGAGCCTATGTACACACTATTGCATTTGTTGTTATTTTCCCCAGCACATGGTATTTGGTAAATTACATTATTTTTATCGGCAATAGGAATTTTTGCTTTAATCTTATTAAAGAATTTTGGTAACGTGTTTGTAGGTTTGTGTGCTACTTTTATTTCTTGGTTGTTGTAGTAATCCGAGTTCGTGAGGCGTTCTGATAGTCGTGGGACATATATTAGGGATTTGTATATTTTGTTAGGTTCAGTAGGATTTTCTGTTCCGATATGTCGTATTTTTATACCCTTGCAGAGGGTATTATAATTTTGTCGTGAAATGTGTAACGCATAGAAGGAGACATCTCCGACCCCATAAAGTATATATATTCTTGATCAGCATCAACATCCGAGTCGATATAGCCATGTCCGTCTGTCCGTCTGTCCGTCTGTCTGTTTCTATGCGAACTAGTCCCTCAGTTTTAAAGCTCTCTTAATGAAACTTTGCAGAAGTCCCTATTTCTGTTGCACGCAGCACATATGTCAAAACCAGCTGGATCGGACCACTATATCATATAGCTGCCATAGGAACGATCGGTCGAAAATTAAGTTTTTGTATGAAAAACCTTTTGTTTATCAAGATATCTTGACCAAACTCGACATTTATTAGTTTTACTATACTCCTCATATATGCAAAATTCTATTAAGATCGGACCACTATATCATATAGCCGCCATAGGAACGATCGGTCGAAAATTAAGTTTTTGTATGAAAAAACCTTTGTTTATCAAGATATCTTGACCAAACTCGACATTTATTAGTTTTACTATGCTCCTCATATATATGCAAAATTCTATTAAGATCGGACCACTATATCATATAGCCGCCATAGAAACGATCGGTCGAAAATTAAGTTTTTGTATGAAAAAACATTTTGTTTGTCAAGATATCTTGACCAAACTCGGCATTTATTAGTTTTACTAAGCTCCTCATATATATGCAAAATTCTATTAAGATCGGACCACTATATCATATAGCTGCCATAGGAACGATCGGTCGAAAATTAGGTTTTTGTATGAAAAAACCTTTTGTTTATCAAGATATCTTGACCAAACTCGACATTTATTAGTTTTACTATGCTCCTCATATATATGCAAAATTCTATTAAGATCGGACCACTATATCATATAGCCGCCATAGGAACGATCGGTCGAAAATTAAGTTTTTGTATGAAAAAACATTTTGTTTGTCAAGATATCTTGACCAAACTCGGCATTTATTAGTTTTACTATGCTCCTCATATATATGCAAAATTCTATTAAGATCGGACCACTATATCATATAGCCGCCATAGGAACGATCGGTCGAAAATTAAGTTTTTGTATGAAAAAACCTTTTGTTTATCAAGATATCTTGACCAAACTCGACATTTATTAGTTTTACTATGCTCCTCATATATATGCAAAATTCTATTAAGATCGGACCACTATGTCATATAGCCGCCATAGGAACGATCGGTCGAAAGTTAAGTTTTTGTATGAAAAAACATTTTGTTTATCAAGATATCTTGACCAAACTCGGCATTTATTAGTTTTACTAAGCTCCTTATATATATGCAAAATTCTATTAAGATCGGACCACTATATCATATAGCCGCCATAGGAACGATCGGTCGAAAATTAAGTTTTTGTATGAAAAAACCTTTTGTTTATCAAGATATCTTGACCAAACTCGGCATTTATTAGTTTTACTAAGCTCCTCATATATAGCATTATTCTATTAAGATCGGACCACTATATCATATAGCCGCCATAGGAACGATCGGTCGAAAATTAAGTTTTTGTATGAAAAAACCTTTTGTTTATCAAGATATCTTGACCAAACTCGGCATTTATTAGTTTTACTAAGCTCCTTATATATATGCAAAATTCTATTAAGATCGGACCACTATATCATATAGCCGCCATAGGAACGATCGGTCGAAAATTAAGTTTTTGTATGAAAAAACCTTTGTTTATCAAGATATCTTGACCAAACTCGAAATTTATTAGTTTTACTATGCTCCTCATATATATGCAAAATTCTATTAAGATCGGACCACTATATCATATAGCCGCCATAGGAACGATCGGTCGAAAGTTAAGTTTTTGTATGAAAAAACATTTTGTTTATCAAGATATCTTGACCAAACTCGACATTTATTTGTTTTACTATGCTCCTCATATATATGCAAAATTCTATTAAGATCAGACCACTATGTCATATAGCCGCCATAGGAACGATCGGTCGAAAGTTAAGTTTTTGTATGAAAAAACCTTTTGTTTATCAAGATATCTTGACCAAACTCGACATTTATTAGTTTTACTATGCTCCTCATATATATGCAAAATTCTATTAAGATCGGACCACTATGTCATATAGCCGCCATAGGAACGATCGGTCGAAAATTAAGTTTTTGTATGAAAAAACCTTTTGTTTATCAAGATATCTTGACCAAACTCGGCATTTATTAGTTTTACTAAGCTCCTTATATATATGCAAAATTCTATTAAGATCGGACCACTATATCATATAGCCGCCATAGGAACGATCGGTCGAAAATTAAGTTTTTGTATGAAAAAACCTTTTGTTTATCAAGATATCTTGACCAAACTCGACATTTATTAGTTTTACTATGCTCCTCATATATATGCAAAATACTATTAAGATCGGACCACTATATCATATAGCCGCCATAGGAACGATCGGTCGAAAATTAAGTTTTTGTATGAAAAAACCTTTTGTTTATCAAGATATCTTGACCAAACTCGACATTTATTAGTTTTACTATGCTCCTCATATATATGCAAAATTCTATTAAGATCGGACCACTATGTCATATAGCCGCCATAGGAACGATCGGTCGAAAATTAAGTTTTTGTATGAAAAAACCTTTTGTTTATCAAGATATCTTGACCAAACTCGGCATTTATTAGTTTTACTAAGCTCCTCATATATATGCAAAATTCTATTAAGATCGGACCACTATATCATATAGCCGCCATAGGAACGATCGGTCGAAAATTAAGTTTTTGTATGAAAAAACCTTTTGTTTATCAAGATATTTTGACCAAACTCGACATTTATTTGTTTTACTATGCTCCTCATATATATGCAAAATTCTATTAAGATCGGACCACTATGTCATATAGCCGCTATAGGAACGATCGGTCGAAAATTAAGTTTTTGTATGAAAAAACATTTTGTTTGTCAAGATATCTTGACCAAACTCGGCATTTATTAGTTTTACTAAGCTCCTCATATATATGCAAAATCCTATTAAGATCGGACCACTATATCATATAGCTGCCATGACGTGGAGATTTAAACTGAGTCTGCTTGGCTGTTCAATAGGTGTCTGTACAAGTGGACGCAATTTTCGGTGTCCGTCTTGTAGTTTAGTCGTTTTTTCGTTGGTGTTTTAATTATGTGTAGCATTTCTGATGTGTGTCGTTTGTTGTTCTTGTTGTAAGATTGTTGTTGCATCAAAATTTGGTGTGTGGTTGCTTCTCATACAATGGGTCATTAGTGCTGTTTTCTGCATATTATTTTGATGTCTTAATATGAAGTCTGATTTATGTTGGGTAATCCGTGTTTTTAGTTTTGATTTTGTTGAGCCTATGTACACACTATTGCATTTGTTGTTATTTTCCCCAGCACATGGTATTTGGTAAATTACATTATTTTTATCGGAAATAGGAATTTTTGCTTTAATCTTATTAAAGAATTTTGGTAACGTGTTCGTAGGTTTGTGTGCTACTTTTATTTCTTGGTTGTTGTAGTAATCCGAGTTCGTGAGGCGTTCTGATAGTCGTGGGACATATATTAGGGATTTGTATATTTTGTTAGGTTCAGTAGGATTTTCTGTTCCGATATGTCGTATTTTTATACCCTTGCAGAGGGTATTATAATTTTGTCGTGAAATGTGTAACGCATAGAAGGAGACATCTCCGACCCCATAAAGTATATATATTCTTGATCAGCATCAACAGCCGAGTCGATATAGCCATGTCCGTCTGTCCGTCTGTCTGTTTCTATGCGAACTAGTCCCTCAGTTTTAAAGCTATCTTAATGAAACTTTGCAGAAGTCCCTATTTCTGTTGCACGCAGCACATATGTCAAAACCAGCTGGATCGGACCACTATATCATATAGCTGCCATAGATATCTTGACCAAACTCGACATTTATTAGTTTTACTATGCTCCTCATATATATGCAAAATTCTATTAAGATCGGACCACTATGTCATATAGCCGCCATAGGAACGATCGGTCGAAAATTAAGTTTTTGTATGAAAAAAACCTTTTGTTTATCAAGATATCTTGACCAAACTCGGCATTTATTAGTTTTACTAAGCTCCTTATATATATGCAAAATTCTATTAAGATCGGACCACTATATCATATAGCCGCCATAGGAACGATCGGTCGAAAATTAAGTTTTTGTATGAAAAAACCTTTTGTTTATCAAGATATCTTGACCAAACTCGACATTTATTAGTTTTACTATGCTCCTCATATATATGCAAAATACTATTAAGATCGGACCACTATATCATATAGCCGCCATAGGAACGATCGGTCGAAAATTAAGTTTTTGTATGAAAAAACCTTTGTTTATCAAGATATCTTGACCAAACTCGACATTTATTAGTTTTACTATGCTCCTCATATATATGCAAAATTCTATTAAGATCGGACCACTATGTCATATAGCCGCCATAGGAACGATCGGTCGAAAATTAAGTTTTTGTATGAAAAAACCTTTTGTTTATCAAGATATCTTGACCAAACTCGGCATTTATTAGTTTTACTAAGCTCCTTATATATATGCAAAATTCTATTAAGATCGGACCACTATATCATATAGCCGCCATAGGAACGATCGGTCGAAAATTAAGTTTTTGTATGAAAAAACCTTTTGTTTATCAAGATATCTTGACCAAACTCGACATTTATTAGTTTTACTATGCTCCTCATATATATGCAAAATTCTATTAAGATCGGACCACTATATCATATAGCCGCCATAGGAACGATCGGTCGAAAATTAAGTTTTTGTATGAAAAAACCTTTTGTTTATCAAGATATTTTGACCAAACTCGACATTTATTTGTTTTACTATGCTCCTCATATATATGCAAAATTCTATTAAGATCGGACCACTATGTCATATAGCCGCTATAGGAACGATCGGTCGAAAATTAAGTTTTTGTATGAAAAAACATTTTGTTTGTCAAGATATCTTGACCAAACTCGGCATTTATTAGTTTTACTAAGCTCCTCATATATATGCAAAATCCTATTAAGATCGGACCACTATATCATATAGCTGCCATGACGTGGAGATTTAAACTGAGTCTGCTTGGCTGTTCAATAGGTGTCTGTACAAGTGGACGCAATTTTCGGTGTCCGTCTTGTAGTTTAGTCGTTTTTTCGTTGGTGTTTTAATTATGTGTAGCATTTCTGATGTGTGTCGTTTGTTGTTCTTGTTGTAAGATTGTTGTTGCATCAAAATTTGGTGTGTGGTTGCTTCTCATACAATGGGTCATTAGTGCTGTTTTCTGCATATTATTTTGATGACTTAATATGAAGTCTGATTTATGTTGGGTAATCCGTGTTTTTAGTTTTGATTTTGTTGAGCCTATGTACACACTATTGCATTTGTTGTTATTTTCCCCAGCACATGGTATTTGGTAAATTACATTATTTTTATCGGAAATAGGAATTTTTGCTTTAATCTTATTAAAGAATTTTGGTAACGTGTTCGTAGGTTTGTGTGCTACTTTTATTTCTTGGTTGTTGTAGTAATCCGAGTTCGTGAGGCGTTCTGATAGTCGTGGGACATATATTAGGGATTTGTATATTTTGTTAGGTTCAGTAGGATTTTCTGTTCCGATATGTCGTATTTTTATACCCTTGCAGAGGGTATTATAATTTTGTCGTGAAATGTGTAACGCATAGAAGGAGACATCTCCGACCCCATAAAGTATATATATTCTTGATCAGCATCAACAGCCGAGTCGATATAGCCATGTCCGTCTGTCCGTCTGTCTGTTTCTATGCGAACTAGTCCCTCAGTTTTAAAGCTATCTTAATGAAACTTTGCAGAAGTCCCTATTTCTGTTGCACGCAGCACATATGTCAAAACCAGCTGGATCGGACCACTATATCATATAGCTGCCATAGATATCTTGACCAAACTCGACATTTATTAGTTTTACTATACTCCTCATATATATGCAAAATTCTATTAAGATCGGACCACTATATCATATAGCCGCCATAGGAACGATCGGTCGAAAATTAAGTTTTTGTATGAAAAAACCTTTTGTTTATCAAGATATCTTGACCAAACTCGACATTTATTAGTTTTACTATGCTCCTCATATATATGCAAAATTCTATTAAGATCGGACCACTATATCATATAGCCGCCATAGGAACGATCGGTCGAAAATTAAGTTTTTGTATGAAAAAACCTTTTGTTTATCAAGATATCTTGACCAAACTCGACATTTATTAGTTTTACTATGCTCCTCATATATATGCAAAATTCTATTAAGATCGGACCACTATGTCATATAGCCGCCATAGGAACGATCGGTCGAAAATTAAGTTTTTGTATGAAAAAACATTTTGTTTGTCAAGATATCTTGACCAAACTCGGCATTTATTAGTTTTACTATGCTCCTCATATATATGCAAAATCCTATTAAGATCGGACCACTATATCATATAGCTGCCATAGGAACGATCGGTCGAAAATTAAGTTTTTGTATGAAAAAACCTTTTGTTTATCAAGATATCTTGACCAAACTCGACATTTATTAGTTTTACTATGCTCCTCATATATATGCAAAATTCTATTAAGATCGGACCACTATGTCATATAGCCGCCATAGGAACGATCGGTCGAAAGTTAAGTTTTTGTATGAAAAAACATTTTGTTTATCAAGATATCTTGACCAAACTCGACATTTATTAGTTTTACTATGCTCCTCATATATATGCAAAATTCTATTAAGATCGGACCACTATGTCATATAGCCGCCATAGGAACGATCGGTCGAAAATTAAGTTTTTGTATGAAAAAAACCTTTTGTTTATCAAGATATCTTGACCAAACACGGCATTTATTAGTTTTACTAAGCTCCTTATATATATGCAAAATTCTATTAAGATCGGACCACTATATCATATAGCCGCCATAGGAACGATCGGTCGAAAATTAAGTTTTTGTATGAAAAAACCTTTTGTTTATCAAGATATCTTGACCAAACTCGACATTTATTAGTTTTACTATGCTCCTCATATATATGCAAAATTCTATTAAGATCGGACCACTATATCATATAGCCGCCATAGGAACGATCGGTCGAAAATTAAGTTTTTGTATGAAAAAACCTTTTGTTTATCAAGATATCTTGACCAAACTCGACATTTATTAGTTTTACTATGCTCCTCATATATATGCAAAATTCTATTAAGATCGGACCACTATGTCATATAGCCGCCATAGGAACGATCGGTCGAAAATTAAGTTTTTGTATGAAAAAACCTTTTGTTTATCAAGATATCTTGACCAAACTCGACATTTATTTGTTTTACTATGCTCCTCATATATATGCAAAATTCTATTAAGATCGGACCACTATGTCATATAGCCGCCATAGGAACGATCGGTCGAAAATTAAGTTTTTGTATGAAAAAACATTTTGTTTGTCAAGATATCTTGACCAAACTCGGCATTTATTAGTTTTACTAAGCTCCTCATATATATGCAAAATCCTATTAAGATCGGACCACTATATCATATAGCTGCCATGACGTGGAGATTTAAACTGAGTCTGCTTGGCTGTTCAATAGGTGTCTGTACAAGTGGACGCAATTTTCGGTGTCCGTCTTGTAGTTTAGTCGTTTTTTCGTTGGTGTTTTAATTATGTGTAGCATTTCTGATGTGTGTCGTTTGTTGTTCTTGTTGTAAGATTGTTGTTGCATCAAAATTTGGTGTGTGGTTGCTTCTCATACAATGGGTCATTAGTGCTGTTTTCTGCATATTATTTTGATGTCTTAATATGAAGTCTGATTTATGTTGGGTAATCCGTGTTTTTAGTTTTGATTTTGTTGAGCCTATGTACACACTATTGCATTTGTTGTTATTTTCCCCAGCACATGGTATTTGGTAAATTACATTATTTTTATCGGCAATAGGAATTTTTGCTTTAATCTTATTAAAGAATTTTGGTAACGTGTTCGTAGGTTTGTGTGCTACTTTTATTTCTTGGTTGTTGTAGTAATCCGAGTTCGTGAGGCGTTCTGATAGTCGTGGGACATATATTAGGGATTTGTATATTTTGTTAGGTTCAGTAGGATTTTCTGTTCCGATATGTCGTATTTTTATACCCTTGCAGAGGGTATTATAATTTTGTCGTGAAATGTGTAACGCATAGAAGGAGACATCTCCGACCCCATAAAGTATATATATTCTTGATCAGCATCAACATCCGAGTCGATATAGCCATGTCCGTCTGTCCGTCTGTCCGTCTGTCTGTTTCTATGCGAACTAGTCCCTCAGTTTTAAAGCTATCTTAATGAAACTTTGCAGAAGTCCCTATTTCTGTTGCACGCAGCACATATGTCAAAACCAGCTGGATCGGACCGCTATATCATATAGCTGCCATAGGAACGATCGGTCGAAAATTAAGTTTTTGTATGAAAAAACCTTTTGTTTATCAAGATATCTTGACCAAACTCGACATTTATTAGTTTTACTATACTCCTCATATATATGCAAAATTCTATTAAGATCGGACCACTATATCATATAGCCGCCATAGGAACGATCGGTCGAAAATTAAGTTTTTGTATGAAAAAACCTTTTGTTTATCAAGATATCTTGACCAAACTCGACATTTATTAGTTTTACTATGCTCCTCATATATATGCAAAATTCTATTAAGATCGGACCACTATGTCATATAGCCGCCATAGGAACGATCGGTCGAAAATTAAGTTTTTGTATGAAAAAACATTTTGTTTGTCAAGATATCTTGACCAAACTCGGCATTTATTAGTTTTACTAAGCTCCTTATATATATGCAAAATTCTATTAAGATCGGACCACTATATCATATAGCCGCCATAGGAACGATCGGTCGAAAATTAAGTTTTTGTATGAAAAAACATTTTGTTTATCAAGATATCTTGACCAAACTCGACATTTATTAGTTTTACTATGCTCCTCATATATATGCAAAATTCTATTAAGATCGGACCACTATATCATATAGCCGCCATAGGAACGATCGGTCGAAAATTAAGTTTTTGTATGAAAAAACATTTTGTTTATCAAGATATCTTGACCAAACTCGACATTTATTAGTTTTACTATGCTCCTCATATATATGCAAAATTCTATTAAGATCGGACCACTATGTCATATAGCCGCCATAGGAACGATCGGTCGAAAATTAAGTTTTTGTATGAAAAAACCTTTTGTTTATCAAGATATCTTGACCAAACTCGGCATTTATTAGTTTTACTAAGCTCCTTATATATATGCAAAATTCTATTAAGATCGGACCACTATATCATATAGCCGCCATAGGAACGATCGGTCGAAAATTAAGTTTTTGTATGAAAAAAACCTTTTGTTTATCAAGATATCTTGACCAAACTCGAAATTTATTAGTTTTACTATGCTCCTCATATATATGCAAAATTCTATTAAGATCGGACCACTATATCATATAGCCGCCATAGGAACGATCGGTCGAAAGTTAAGTTTTTGTATGAAAAAACATTTTGTTTATCAAGATATCTTGACCAAACTCGACATTTATTAGTTTTACTATGCTCCTCATATATATGCAAAATTCTATTAAGATCGGACCACTATGTCATATAGCCGCCATAGGAACGATCGGTCGAAAGTTAAGTTTTTGTATGAAAAAACATTTTGTTTATCAAGATATCTTGACCAAACTCGACATTTATTAGTTTTACTATGCTCCTCATATATATGCAAAATTCTATTAAGATCGGACCACTATGTCATATAGCCGCCATAGGAACGATCGGTCGAAAATTAAGTTTTTGTATGAAAAAACCTTTTGTTTATCAAGATATCTTGACCAAACTCGGCATTTATTAGTTTTACTAAGCTCCTTATATATATGCAAAATTCTATTAAGATCGAACCACTATATCATATAGCCGCCATGGGAACGATCGGTCGAAAATTAAGTTTTTGTATGAAAAAACCTTTTGTTTATCAAGATATCTTGACCAAACTCGACATTTATTAGTTTTACTATGCTCCTCATATATATGCAAAATTCTATTAAGATCGGACCACTATATCATATAGCTGCCATGACGTGGAGATTTAAACTGAGTCTGCTTGGCTGTTCAATAGGTGTCTGTACAAGTGGACGCAATTTTCGGTGTCCGTCTTGTAGTTTAGTCGTTTTTTCGTTGGTGTTTTAATTATGTGTAGCATTTCTGATGTGTGTCGTTTGTTGTTCTTGTTGTAAGATTGTTGTTGCATCAAAAATTTGGTGTGTGGTTGCTTCTCATACAATGGGTCATTAGTGCTGTTTTCTGCATATTATTTTGATGTCTTAATATGAAGTCTGATTTATGTTGGGTAATCCGTGTTTTTAGTTTTGATTTTGTTGAGCCTATGTACACACTATTGCATTTGTTGTTATTTTCCCCAGCACATGGTATTTGGTAAATTACATTATTTTTATCGGCAATAGGAATTTTTGCTTTAATCTTATTAAAGAATTTTGGTAACGTGTTCGTAGGTTTGTGTGCTACTTTTATTTCTTGGTTGTTGTAGTAATCCGAGTTCGTGAGGCGTTCTGATAGTCGTGGGACATATATTAGGGATTTGTATATTTTGTTAGGTTCAGTAGGATTTTCTGTTCCGATATGTCGTATTTTTATACCCTTGCAGAGGGTATTATAATTTTGTCGTGAAATGTGTAACGCATAGAAGGAGACATCTCCGACCCCATAAAGTATATATATTCTTGATCAGCATCAACATCCGAGTCGATATAGCCATGTCCGTCTGTCCGTCTGTCCGTCTGTCTGTTTCTATGCGAACTAGTCCCTCAGTTTTAAAGCTATCTTAATGAAACTTTGCAGAAGTCCCTATTTCTGTTGCACGCAGCACATATGTCAAAACCAGCTGGATCGGACCACTATATCATATAGCTGCCATAGATATCTTGACCAAACTCGACATTTATTAGTTTTACTATACTCCTCATATATATGCAAAATTCTATTAAGATCGGACCACTATATCATATAGCCGCCATAGGAACGATCGGTCGAAAATTAAGTTTTTGTATGAAAAAACCTTTTGTTTATCAAGATATCTTGACCAAACTCGGCATTTATTAGTTTTACTAAGCTCCTTATATATATGCAAAATTCTATTAAGATCGGACCACTATATCATATAGCCGCCATAGGAACGATCGGTCGAAAATTAAGTTTTTGTATGAAAAAACCTTTTGTTTATCAAGATATCTTGACCAAACTCGACATTTATTAGTTTTACTATGCTCCTCATATATATGCAAAATTCTATTAAGATCGGACCACTATATCATATAGCCGCCATAGGAACGATCGGTCGAAAATTAAGTTTTTGTATGAAAAAACCTTTTGTTTATCAAGATATTTTGACCAAACTCGACATTTATTTGTTTTACTATGCTCCTCATATATATGCAAAATTCTATTAAGATCGGACCACTATGTCATATAGCCGCCATAGGAACGATCGGTCGAAAATTAAGTTTTTGTATGAAAAAACATTTTGTTTGTCAAGATATCTTGACCAAACTCGGCATTTATTAGTTTTACTAAGCTCCTCATATATATGCAAAATCCTATTATGATCGGACCACTATATCATATAGCTGCCATGACGTGGAGATTTAAACTGAGTCTGCTTGGCTGTTCAATAGGTGTCTGTACAAGTGGACGCAATTTTCGGTGTCCGTCTTGTAGTTTAGTCGTTTTTTCGTTGGTGTTTTAATTATGTGTAGCATTTCTGATGTGTGTCGTTTGTTGTTCTTGTTGTAAGATTGTTGTTGCATCAAAATTTGGTGTGTGGTTGCTTCTCATACAATGGGTCATTAGTGCTGTTTTCTGCATATTATTTTGATGTCTTAATATGAAGTCTGATTTATGTTGGGTAATCCGTGTTTTTAGTTTTGATTTTGTTGAGCCTATGTACACACTATTGCATTTGTTGTTATTTTCCCCAGCACATGGTATTTGGTAAATTACATTATTTTTATCGGCAATAGGAATTTTTGCTTTAATCTTATTAAAGAATTTTGGTAACGTGTTCGTAGGTTTGTGTGCTACTTTTATTTCTTGGTTGTTGTAGTAATCCGAGCTCGTGAGGCGTTCTGATAGTCGTGGGACATATATTAGGGATTTGTATATTTTGTTAGGTTCAGTAGGATTTTCTGTTCCGATATGTCGTATTTTTATACCCTTGCAGAGGGTATTATAATTTTGTCGTGAAATGTGTAACGCATAGAAGGAGACATCTCCGACCCCATAAAGTATATATATTCTTGATCAGCATCAACAGCCGAGTCGATATAGCCATGTCCGTCTGTCCGTCTGTCTGTTTCTATGGGAACTAGTCCCTCAGTTTTAAAGCTATCTTAATGAAACTTTGCAGAAGTCCCTATTTCTGTTGCACGCAGCACATATGTCAAAACCAGCTGGATCGGACCACTATATCATATAGCTGCCATAGATATCTTGACCAAACTCGACATTTATTAGTTTTACTATACTCCTCATATATATGCAAAATTCTATTAAGATCGGACCACTATATCATATAGCCGCCATAGGAACGATCGGTCGAAATTTAAGTTTTTGTATGAAAAAACCTTTTGTTTATCAAGATATCTTGACCAACCTCGACATTTATTAGTTTTACTATGCTCCTCATATATATGCAAAATTCTATTAAGATCGGACCACTATAACATATAGCCGCCATAGGAACGATCGGTCGAAAATTAAGTTTTTGTATGAAAAAACATTTTGTTTATCAAGATATCTTGACCAAACTCGGCATTTATTAGTTTTACTAAGCTCCTCATATATATGCAAAATCCTATTAAGATCGGACCACTATATCATATAGCTGCCATAGGAACGATCGGTCGAAAATTAAGTTTTTGTATGAAAAAACATTTTGTTTATCAAGATATCTTGACCAAACTCGACATTTATTAGTTTTACTATGCTCCTCATATATATGCAAAATTCTATTAAGATCGGACCACTATGTCATATAGCCGCCATAGGAACGATCGGTCGAAAGTTAAGTTTTTGTATGAAAAAACATTTTGTTTATCAAGATATCTTGACCAAACTCGACATTTATTAGTTTTACTATGCTCCTCATATATATGCAAAATTCTATTAAGATCGGACCACTATGTCATATAGCCGCCATAGGAACGATCGGTCGAAAATTAAGTTTTTGTATGAAAAAACCTTTTGTTTATCAAGATATCTTGACCAAACACGGCATTTATTAGTTTTACTAAGCTCCTTATATATATGCAAAATTCTATTAAGATCGGACCACTATATCATATAGCCGCCATAGGAACGATCGGTCGAAAATTAAGTTTTTGTATGAAAAAACCTTTTGTTTATCAAGATATCTTGACCAAACTCGACATTTATTAGTTTTACTATGCTCCTCATATATATGCAAAATTCTATTAAGATCGGACCACTATATCATATAGCCGCCATAGGAACGATCGGTCGAAAATTAAGTTTTTGTATGAAAAAACCTTTTGTTTATCAAGATATCTTGACCAAACTCGACATTTATTAGTTTTACTATGCTCCTCATATATATGCAAAATTCTATTAAGATCGGACCACTATGTCATATAGCCGCCATAGGAACGATCGGTCGAAAATTAAGTTTTTGTATGAAAAAACCTTTTGTTTATCAAGATATCTTGACCAAACTCGGCATTTATTAGTTTTACTAAGCTCCTTATATATATGCAAAATTCTATTAAGATCGGACCACTATATCATATAGCCGCCATAGGAACGATCGGTCGAAAATTAAGTTTTTGTATGAAAAAACCTTTTGTTTATCAAGATATCTTGACCAAACTCGACATTTATTAGTTTTACTATGCTCCTCATATATATGCAAAATTCTATTAAGATCGGACCACTATATCATATAGCCGCCATAGGAACGATCGGTCGAAAATTAAGTTTTTGTATGAAAAAACCTTTTGTTTATCAAGATATTTTGACCAAACTCGACATTTATTTGTTTTACTATGCTCCTCATATATATGCAAAATTCTATTAAGATCGGACCACTATGTCATATAGCCGCCATAGGAACGATCGGTCGAAAATTAAGTTTTTGTATGAAAAAACATTTTGTTTGTCAAGATATCTTGACCAAACTCGGCATTTATTAGTTTTACTAAGCTCCTCATATATATGCAAAATCCTATTAAGATCGGACCACTATATCATATAGCTGCCATGACGTGGAGATTTAAACTGAGTCTGCTTGGCTGTTCAATAGGTGTCTGTACAAGTGGACGCAATTTTCGGTGTCCGTCTTGTAGTTTAGTCGTTTTTTCGTTGGTGTTTTAATTATGTGTAGCATTTCTGATGTGTGTCGTTTGTTGTTCTTGTTGTAAGATTGTTGTTGCATCAAAATTTGGTGTGTGGTTGCTTCTCATACAATGGGTCATTAGTGCTGTTTTCTGCATATTATTTTGATGTCTTAATATGAAGTCTGATTTATGTTGGGTAATCCGTGTTTTTAGTTTTGATTTTGTTGAGCCTATGTACACACTATTGCATTTGTTGTTATTTTCCCCAGCACATGGTATTTGGTAAATTACATTATTTTTATCGGCAATAGGAATTTTTGCTTTAATCTTATTAAAGAATTTTGGTAACGTGTTCGTAGGTTTGTGTGCTACTTTTATTTCTTGGTTGTTGTAGTAATCCGAGTTCGTGAGGCGTTCTGATAGTCGTGGGACATATATTAGGGATTTGTATATTTTGTTAGGTTCAGTAGGATTTTCTGTTCCGATATGTCGTATTTTTATACCCTTGCAGAGGGTATTATAATTTTGTCGTGAAATGTGTAACGCATAGAAGGAGACATCTCCGACCCCATAAAGTATATATATTCTTGATCAGCATCAACAGCCGAGTCGATATAGCCATGTCCGTCTGTCCGTCTGTCTGTTTCTATGCGAACTAGTCCCTCAGTTTTAAAGCTATCTTAATGAAACTTTGCAGAAGTCCCTATTTCTGTTGCACGCAGCACATATGTCAAAACCAGCTGGATCGGACCACTATATCATATAGCTGCCATAGATATCTTGACCAAACTCGACATTTATTAGTTTTACTATACTCCTCATATATAGCAAAATTCTATTAAGATCGGACCACTATATCATATAGCTGCCATAGGAACGATCGGTCGAAAATTAAGTTTTTGTATGAAAAAACCTTTTGTTTATCAAGATATCTTGACCAACCTCGACATTTATTAGTTTTACTATGCTCCTCATATATATGCAAAATTCTATTAAGATCGGACCACTATATCATATAGCTGCCATAGGAACGATCGGTCGAAAATTAAGTTTTTGTATGAAAAAACATTTTGTTTATCAAGATATCTTGACCAAACTCGACATTTATTAGTTTTACTATGCTCCTCATATATATGCAAAATCCTATTAAGATCGGACCACTATATCATATAGCTGCCATAGGAACGATCGGTCGAAAATTAAGTTTTTGTATGAAAAAACATTTTGTTTATCAAGATATCTTGACCAAACTCGACATTTATTAGTTTTACTATGCTCCTCATATATATGCAAAATTCTATTAAGATCGGACCACTATGTCATATAGCTGCCATAGGAACGATCGGTCGAAAATTAAGTTTTTGTATGAAAAAACATTTTGTTTATCAAGATATCTTGACCAAACTCGACATTTATTAGTTTTACTATGCTCCTCATATATATGCAAAATTCTATTAAGATCGGACCACTATGTCATATAGCCGCCATAGGAACGATCGGTCGAAAATTAAGTTTTTGTATGAAAAAACCTTTTGTTTATCAAGATATCTTGACCAAACACGGCATTTATTAGTTTTACTAAGCTCCTTATATATATGCAAAATTCTATTAAGATCGGACCACTATATCATATAGCCGCCATAGGAACGATCGGTCGAAAATTAAGTTTTTGTATGAAAAAACCTTTTTGTTTATCAAGATATCTTGACCAAACTCGACATTTATTAGTTTTACTATGCTCCTCATATATATGCAAAATTCTATTAAGATCGGACCACTATATCATATAGCCGCCATAGGAACGATCGGTCGAAAATTAAGTTTTTGTATGAAAAAACCTTTTGTTTATCAAGATATCTTGACCAAACTCGACATTTATTAGTTTTACTATACTCCTCATATATATGCAAAATTCTATTAAGATCGGACCACTATATCATAAAGCCGCCATAGGAACGATCGGTCGAAAATTAAGTTTTTGTATGAAAAAACCTTTTGTTTATCAAGATATCTTGACCAAACTCGACATTTATTAGTTTTACTATGCTCCTCATATATATGCAAAATTCTATTAAGATCGGACCACTATATCATATAGCCGGCATAGGAACGATCGGTCGAAAATTAAGTTTTTGTATGAAAAAACATTTTGTTTGTCAAGATATCTTGACCAAACTCGGCATTTATTAGTTTTACTAAGCTCCTCATATATATGCAAAATCCTATTAAGATCGGACCACTATATCATATAGCTGCCATAGGAACGATCGGTCGAAAATTAAGTTTTTGTATGAAAAAACATTTTGTTTATCAAGATATCTTGACCAAACTCGACATTTATTAGTTTTACTATGCTCCTCATATATATGCAAAATGCTATTAAGATCGGACCACTATGTCATATAGCTGCCATAGGAACGATCGGTCGAAAATTAAGTTTTTGTATGAAAAAACATTTTGTTTATCAAGATATCTTGACCAAACTCGACATTTATTAGTTTTACTATGCTCCTCATATATATGCAAAATTCTATTAAGATCGGACCACTATGTCATATAGCCGCCATAGGAACGATCGGTCGAAAATTAAGTTTTTGTATGAAAAAACCTTTTTGTTTATCAAGATATCTTGACCAAACACGGCATTTATTAGTTTTACTAAGCTCCTTATATATATGCAAAATTCTATTAAGATCGGACCACTATATCATATAGCCGCCATAGGAACGATCGGTCGAAAATTAAGTTTTTGTATGTAAAAACCTTTTGTTTATCAAGATATCTTGACCAAACTCGACATTTATTAGTTTTACTATGCTCCTCATATATATGCAAAATTCTATTAAGATCGGACCACTATATCATATAGCCGCCATAGGAACGATCGGTCGAAAATTAAGTTTTTGTATGAAAAAACCTTTTGTTTATCAAGATATCTTGACCAAACTCGACATTTATTAGTTTTACTATGCTCCTCATATATATGCAAAATTCTATTAAGATCGGACCACTATGTCATATAGCCGCCATAGGAACGATCGGTCGAAAATTAAGTTTTTGTATGAAAAAACCTTTTGTTTATCAAGATATTTTGACCAAACTCGACATTTATTTGTTTTACTATGCTCCTCATATATATGCAAAATTCTATTAAGATCGGACCACTATGTCATATAGCCGCCATAGGAACGATCGGTCGAAAATTAAGTTTTTGTATGAAAAAACATTTTGTTTGTCAAGATATCTTGACCAAACTCGGCATTTATTAGTTTTACTAAGCTCCTCATATATATGCAAAATCCTATTAAGATCGGACCACTATATCATATAGCTGCCATGACGTGGAGATTTAAACTGAGTCTGCTTGGCTGTTCAATAGGTGTCTGTACAAGTGGACGCAATTTTCGGTGTCCGTCTTGTAGTTTAGTCGTTTTTTCGTTGGTGTTTTAATTATGTGTAGCATTTCTGATGTGTGTCGTTTGTTGTTCTTGTTGTAAGATTGTTGTTGCATCAAAATTTGGTGTGTGGTTGCTTCTCATACAATGGGTCATTAGTGCTGTTTTCTGCATATTATTTTGATGTCTTAATATGAAGTCTGATTTATGTTGGGTAATCCGTGTTTTTAGTTTTGATTTTGTTGAGCCTATGTACACACTATTGCATTTGTTGTTATTTTCCCCAGCACATGGTATTTGGTAAATTACATTATTTTTATCGGCAATAGGAATTTTTGCTTTAATCTTATTAAAGAATTTTGGTAACGTGTTCGTAGGTTTGTGTGCTACTTTTATTTCTTGGTTGTTGTAGTAATCCGAGTTCGTGAGGCGTTCTGATAGTCGTGGGACATATATTAGGGATTTGTATATTTTGTTAGGTTCAGTAGGATTTTCTGTTCCGATATGTCGTATTTTTATACCCTTGCAGAGGGTATTATAATTTTGTCGTGAAATGTGTAACGCATAGAAGGAGACATCTCCGACCCCATAAAGTATATATATTCTTGATCAGCATCAACAGCCGAGTCGATATAGCCATGTCCGTCTGTCCGTCTGTCTGTTTCTATGCGAACTAGTCCCTCAGTTTTAAAGCTATCTTAATGAAACTTTGCAGAAGTCCCTATTTCTGTTGCACGCAGCACATATGTCAAAACCAGCTGGATCGGACCACTATATCATATAGCTGCCATAGATATCTTGAGCAAACTCGACATTTATTAGTTTTACTATACTCCTCATATATATGCAAAATTCTATTAAGATCGGACCACTATGTCATATAGCCGCCATAGGAACGATCGGTCGAAAATTAAGTTTTTGTATGAAAAAACCTTTGTTTATCAAGATATTTTGACCAAACTCGACATTTATTTGTTTTACTATGCTCCTCATATATATGCAAAATTCTATTAAGATCGGACCACTATGTCATATAGCCGCCATAGGAACGATCGGTCGAAAATTAAGTTTTTGTATGAAAAAACATTTTGTTTGTCAAGATATCTTGACCAAACTCGGCATTTATTAGTTTTACTAAGCTCCTCATATATATGCAAAATCCTATTAAGATCGGACCACTATATCATATAGCTGCCATGACGTGGAGATTTAAACTGAGTCTGCTTGGCTGTTCAATAGGTGTCTGTACAAGTGGACGCAATTTTCGGTGTCCGTCTTGTAGTTTAGTCGTTTTTTCGTTGGTGTTTTAATTATGTGTAGCATTTCTGATGTGTGTCGTTTGTTGGTCTTGTTGTAAGATTGTTGTTGCATCAAAATTTGGTGTGTGGTTGCTTCTCATACAATGGGTCATTAGTGCTGTTTTCTGCATATTATTTTGATGTCTTAATATGAAGTCTGATTTATGTTGGGTAATCCGTGTTTTTAGTTTTGATTTTGTTGAGCCTATGTACACACTATTGCATTTGTTGTTATTTTCCCCAGCACATGGTATTTGGTAAATTACATTATTTTTATCGGCAATAGGAATTTTTGCTTTAATCTTATTAAAGAATTTTGGTAACGTGTTCGTAGGTTTGTGTGCTACTTTTATTTCTTGGTTGTTGTAGTAATCCGAGTTCGTGAGGCGTTCTGATAGTCGTGGGACATATATTAGGGATTTGTATATTTTGTTAGGTTCAGTAGGATTTTCTGTTCCGATATGTCGTATTTTTATACCCTTGCAGAGGGTATTATAATTTTGTCGTGAAATGTGTAACGCATAGAAGGAGACATCTCCGACCCCATAAAGTATATATATTCTTGATCAGCATCAACAGCCGAGTCGATATAGCCATGTCCGTCTGTCCGTCTGTCTGTTTCTATGCGAACTAGTCCCTCAGTTTTAAAGCTATCTTAATGAAACTTTGCAGAAGTCCCTATTTCTGTTGCACGCAGCACATATGTCAAAACCAGCTGGATCGGACCACTATATCATATAGCTGCCATAGATATCTTGAGCAAACTCGACATTTATTAGTTTTACTATACTCCTCATATATATGCAAAATTCTATTAAGATCGGACCACTATATCATAAAGCCGCCATAGGAACGATCGGTCGAAAATTAAGTTTTTGTATGAAAAAACCTTTTGTTTATCAAGATATCTTGACCAAACTCGACATTTATTAGTTTTACTATGCTCCTCATATATATGCAAAATTCTATTAAGATCGGACCACTATATCATATAGCCGGCATAGGAACGATCGGTCGAAAATTAAGTTTTTGTATGAAAAAACATTTTGTTTGTCAAGATATCTTGACCAAACTCGGCATTTATTAGTTTTACTAAGCTCCTCATATATATGCAAAATCCTATTAAGATCGGACCACTATATCATATAGCTGCCATAGGAACGATCGGTCGAAAATTAAGTTTTTGTATGAAAAAACATTTTGTTTATCAAGATATCTTGACCAAACTCGACATTTATTAGTTTTACTATGCTCCTCATATATATGCAAAATGCTATTAAGATCGGACCACTATGTCATATAGCCGCCATAGGAACGATCGGTCGAAAATTAAGTTTTTGTATGAAAAAACATTTTGTTTATCAAGATATCTTGACCAAACTCGACATTTATTAGTTTTACTATGCTCCTCATATATATGCAAAATTCTATTAAGATCGGACCACTATGTCATATAGCCGCCATAGGAACGATCGGTCGAAAATTAAGTTTTTGTATGAAAAAACCTTTTGTTTATCAAGATATCTTGACCAAACTCGGCATTTATTAGTTTTACTAAGCTCCTTATATATATGCAAAATTCTATTAAGATCGGACCACTATATCATATAGCCGCCATAGGAACGATCGGTCGAAAATTAAGTTTTTGTATGTAAAAACCTTTTGTTTATCAAGATATCTTGACCAAACTCGACATTTATTAGTTTTACTATGCTCCTCATATATATGCAAAATTCTATTAAGATCGGACCACTATATCATATAGCCGCCATAGGAACGATCGGTCGAAAATTAAGTTTTTGTATGAAAAAACCTTTTGTTTATCAAGATATCTTGACCAAACTCGACATTTATTAGTTTTACTATGCTCCTCATATATATGCAAAATTCTATTAAGATCGGACCACTATGTCATATAGCCGCCATAGGAACGATCGGTCGAAAATTAAGTTTTTGTATGAAAAAACCTTTGTTTATCAAGATATCTTGACCAAACTCGGCATTTATTAGTTTTACTAAGCTCCTTATATATATGCAAAATTCTATTAAGATCGGACCACTATATCATATAGCCGCCATAGGAACGATCGGTCGAAAATTAAGTTTTTGTATGAAAAAACCTTTTGTTTATCAAGATATCTTGACCAAACTCGACATTTATTAGTTTTACTATGCTCCTCATATATATGCAAAATTCTATTAAGATCGGACCACTATATCATATAGCCGCCATAGGAACGATCGGTCGAAAATTAAGTTTTTGTATGAAAAAACCTTTTGTTTATCAAGATATTTTGACCAAACTCGGCATTTATTAGTTTTACTATGCTCCTCATATATATGCAAAATCCTATTAAGATCGGACCACTATATCATATAGCTGCCATAGGAACGATCGGTCGAAAATTAAGTTTTTGTATGAAAAAACATTTTGTTTGTCAAGATATCTTGACCAAACTCGGCATTTATTAGTTTTACTAAGCTCCTCATATATGCAAAAATCCTATTAAGATCGGACCACTATATCATATAGCTGCCATGACGTGGAGATTTAAACTGAGTCTGCTTGGCTGTTCAATAGGTGTCTATACAAGTGGACGCAATTTTCGGTGTCCGTCTTGTAGTTTAGTCGTTTTTTCGTTGGTGTTTTAATTATGTGTAGCATTTCTGATGTGTGTCGTTTGTTGTTCTTGTTGTAAGATTGTTGTTGCATCAAAATTTGGTGTGTGGTTGCTTCTCATACAATGGGTCATTAGTGCTGTTTTCTGCATATTATTTTGATGTCTTAATATGAAGTCTGATTTATGTTGGGTAATCCGTGTTTTTAGTTTTGATTTTGTTGAGCCTATGTACACACTATTGCATTTGTTGTTATTTTCCCCAGCACATGGTATTTGGTATATTACATTATTTTTATCGGCAATAGGAATTTTTGCTTTAATCTTATTAAAGAATTTTGGTAACGTGTTCGTAGGTTTGTGTGCTAATTTTATTTCTTGGTTGTTGTAGTAATCCGAGCTCGTGAGGCGTTCTGATAGTCGTGGGACATATATTAGGGATTTGTATATTTTGTTAGGTTCAGTAGGATTTTCTGTTCCGATATGTCGTATTTTTATACCCTTGCAGAGGGTATTATAATTTTGTCGTGAAATGTGTAACGCATAGAAGGAGACATCTCCGACCCCATAAAGTATATATATTATTGATCAGCATCAACAGCCGAGTCGATATAGCCATGTCCGTCTGTCCGTCTGTCCGTCTGTCTGTTTCTATGCGAACTAGTCCCTCAGTTTTAAAGCTATCTTAATGAAACTTTGCAGAAGTCCCTATTTCTGTTGCACGCAGCACATATGTCAAAACCAGCTGGATCGGACCACTATATCATATAGCTGCCATAGGAACGATCGGTCGAAAATTAAGTTTTTGTATGAAAAAACCTTTTTTTTATCAAGATATCTTGACCAAACTCGACATTTATTAGTTTTACTATGCTCCTCATATATATGCAAAATTCTATTAAGATCGGACCACTATATCATATAGCCGCCATAGGAACGATCGGTCGAAAATTAAGTTTTTGTATGAAAAAACCTTTTGTTTATCAAGATATCTTGACCAAACTCGACATTTATTAGTTTTACTATGCTCCTCATATATATGCAAAATTCTATTAAGATCGGACCACTATGTCATATAGCCGCCATAGGAACGATCGGTCGAAAATTAAGTTTTTGTATGAAAAAACATTTTGTTTGTCAAGATATCTTGACCAAACTCGGCATTTATTAGTTTTACTATGCTCCTCATATATATGCAAAATCCTATTAAGATCGGACCACTATATCATATAGCTGCCATAGGAACGATCGGTCGAAAATTAAGTTTTTGTATGAAAAAACCTTTTGTTTATCAAGATATCTTGACCAAACTCGACATTTATTAGTTTTACTATGCTCCTCATATATATGCAAAATTCTATTAAGATCGGACCACTATATCATATAGCCGCCATAGGAACGATCGGTCGAAAATTAAGTTTTTGTATGAAAAAACCTTTTGTTTATCAAGATATCTTGACCAAACTCGACATTTATTAGTTTTACTATGCTCCTCATATATATGCAAAATTCTCTTAAGATCGGACCACTATGTCATATAGCCGCCATAGGAACGATCGGTCGAAAATTAAGTTTTTGTATGAAAAAACATTTTGTTTGTCAAGATATCTTGACCAAACTCGGCATTTATTAGTTTTACTATGCTCCTCATATATATGCAAAATTCTATTAAGATCGGACCACTATATCATATAGCCGCCATAGGAACGATCGGTCGAAAATTAAGTTTTTGTATGAAAAAACATTTTGTTTGTCAAGATATCTTGACCAAACTCGGCATTTATTAGTTTTACTAAGCTCCTCATATATATGCAAAATCCTATTAAGATCGGACCACTATATCATATTATTAAGTTTTTGTATGGAGAATTTTTTGTTTTTCATGATTTTGCGATTAAACACGGCATTTAAAGATTTCACTATGCTTCCTTCATTTTTGCTAAATCTTATTTACATCGGTTTTTGATTAAAAGCCTTTTTTTGTTTATCAATATACCTTGACCAAACTCGGCCTTAACCATTTTCTCGGCATTAAAAGGTTGGGTCTGCAAGGGTATTAGATCTTCGGCATGCCGAAGATAGCCCTTCTTTCTCGTTTCATAATTGTATTTAGTATGGCCATTATTGTAATTGTATTTAGTATGCCATTATTTGTAATTTCATTTTCTTGGAATATATATATATATATATATGTAAAAAAAAAACAATTTTCCTTTGTTAATTAAAAATTATTCTTTTAAGCAAAGTTTACTTATAAAATAACTTCATAATTACGTTATTTTTCAAAAGGAGGGAGATGTAGTATGCATATATATTGAATATCTACTGTACCAAGAGTACTTAAAGTGAACACCCTGTAACACTTTGTTGCAGTGTTTATATAAACAAAACCCCGGTCATAAATCAAGTGGCCGAAATATGAAATATGTGCAAGTGTCAGCATTCTGTTAGACGCGCCGACCACTTGACCGAACTCAAGGGCATGCATATACCCTAGCGCTCCAGCTTAAGAGAGCATAATTACATACATATAACTTATAGAATATACATAACCGTCTCTCTGCTGTCCAACTGTGGGCAGCGCAGCGATGAGACTTAGGCTTACTTAGAACCTAAGGAAAAATGTAAAAATCAGATTCAACTGAACGTTGGAAGCGGCACCTACGCTGCTCCCAGATAAATAAAAAGATTATACAATTAAATAAAAGTATAGCATTCACAACACAGTTTCCTGTTTAGTACCACTATAAAAAACATCATATAACCAACAGGTTATGGTCCCAGGGCTCTAAACACGAAATCGTGCTATTAATCGTATTTACTGTGTGGGATTATAGGACAAATTAATAACCATGAGTGGACAAGGGTTATATTCTATCGAAAAGTTGGATGACGAAAATTACGCAGTGTGGTCAGTGCAAATGAAAAGCATTTTGGTGCAAAACGATCTATGGCCGATAGTGTGCGGAAGAATTGTTAAAAATGAAGGTGACAGCGAAGAACAGAAGGCTCAGTTTGATACGCAGGACGAAAAGGCACTAGAAGCATATTGCTGGGTTTTAAAGCGCCTCAGATTAATTTCATCAAAAATTGCGCGTCGTCCAAAGAAGCATGGGAGAAGCTAATAAGTGTGTATCAACCGCGCGGGCCAGCAAGAAAAATTGCGTTATTCAAAAGTTTGCTCCGACTGAGTATGCCAGAAGGTGCAAGTGTGCAAAACTATGTGAATGAGTTTTCCAACATAGTTGAAAGATTAAAAGAAATGGAAATGAACATAAATGAAGACATGCTCACAATTTTGCTGTTAACGGGATTAGGAAAAGAGTTTTAAAACTTTGTTGTAGCGATCGAAACTCGTGAACAGTTGCCGTCCTTGTCTGATTTGAAAATCAAGATTATTGAAGAAGGACAAAGACAACAAGTGAACAATGAAGAAGCGAGTAATGGCATACAGCAAGCGTTTGTGTCGCGTACAAAAAATGCGCATCAGGAAACAGATTCGAAAAGGAATAAAAAATTTTATAGATGCGGCCGCGAAGGTAATTTTATTGCTGAGTGCAAGGAAAAAGAGAAAAGTAAAGAAGGCAAAGAGAGAGTCGCTGAAATAAAGCGATCGCTAGCCATACTTGCAAATGCGCAGAAAAATGACAACTTGACAAAATTGACGTGGTGTCTGGATAGTGGCGCCACTGCTCACATGTGTTGTGATAGGTCATGGTTTGTAGAGAGCACAAAGAGTAAATATTGCTTGCAGGAGAAAATTTCATATTTGCCGACGGCATTGGTACTGTGTGCATTACTGTGGGAAATTTTTATCTTGAACTGCAAGATGTGTTGTTTGTTAATGAGTTGCAAGCAAACTTTATATCGGTATCTAAAGCTGTCGAAAAAGGATACAGAGTTATTTTTGATAAAGACAGAGCAGTGATAAAAGACAGAGATAATGTGAATATACTGAGAGCATATAAGAAAGGTGATTTGTTCACCGTTAATGTAAAAATGAAGCAGTGTATGTACTCTAAGGCAAGCAGCACTGAGTTATAGAAATGGCATTATCGATTTGGTCACTTAAATCTGTTTTAAGTATTTTAAGTTTAAGGAAAATGGCAAGTGATGAGATGGTGCATGGTTTAAAATCAATCAATAACAATTTTGAAATAAAAAATTATTTGTGTGAAACCTGCGCAAAATTTTAAATAAGTGTAAAACCATTTCCAAAAGCATCTGAAAATCGTGCGGCACAATTATTGAGTTTGATTCACACTGATATTTGTGGACCAATAAGCAGACCGTCTGCCGGGGACACACGGTACTTTGCAACATTCATTGACGATTACTCACGTTACACAGTTGTGTATTTTTTGCAGTCTCGCAACCAAATATTAAGCGCGTTTAAGGACTTTGTTGTGTTTGCCCAGAGACAATGCGGAAAAAAGGTAAAAACAATTCGAAGCGATAACGGGCGCGAATATGTTAGTCATGAATTTGAAAAATTCCTGTCGGAACACGGAATTAAAAGACAACTGACAACTGAGTATATGGTACTACTCCGCAGCAAAACGGAGTTGCTGAGCGAGCAAATCGCACACTGGTAGAGATGGCCAGAAGTATGCTAGCACACTAGGGGGTAGATGAAACACTATGGGGTGAGGCGGTAAGGACTGCAGCATACTTACGCAACAGGTCAGAAACCAAGACATTGGACAGGCAAGAACTTTATCAATAAAATTGTTGCATTGTTTTATTAAAACAAACCCGGACCTCGAGCCAACCAACTAAACAATTATAAAATGGAAAGGTCGCCAAAACCATCATTAAATATCAACGGAAGGCACTTCACCAAAAAACTTAACTAACTATAAAACACAAACACAACAATAAAAGAGAGTGGTTCATAAATAAAATGAAAATAGAATTCCCGCCAAACATAGAAGCATTACTCGCAAAAGGGCCGAAGTTCGCTCTCCTGATCACTAAAAGAGAGTTTCCTCTCTTAAAATACATTGCAGACGGTGAAGAGTTAGTTCAAACAATAAAAGAAAAAGAAACACAAGAGGCGGCGCGCACCAAAATTTCTCTATTGGTTAAAGTGCATAAAACGAAGAGTAACCAAAACACTAGGGATCGAGCAATATTGGACACAGTGAAACAGACACGTAAATTCTTAAAAGAACATAAAAATATGAAAATCTTATTTATTTATTTATTTATTTATTAATGGTCGACAAAACGAGTGTCTTCCTCATTATACATACAATACATAATGGAATTATATGCTAAAGGCCTAGTTAGATAACACAGTTCTCTAAATAGCATCACCGACCGATGGGGGTGTTTTAGTTGCCAGTCCGGCCAGCTGTGCCCCATTTCACAGCTAAATTTGTCAGTGACGCTATTAGAGCCTACATCTAAGCAGAAGGGTGTAAGTAGGAAAAAAGTGTTCTTAAGTAAAATTAAAGATAATCTTAGTTTGCTATATTAATTAATAAAATATAATAAATAAGAAAAAAGAAAGTAAGAAGATTGTTAATAAAGTAAAGAAATTTAAGCTAGATATATAGAGTGTTAAGTAGATAGGACAGAGAGAAAAATAATGGGAAAAGTAAAGGGAAATCACCGACCCGGTGGGGGAAAATTTACAGCCTGTCCGGCAAGCTATGCCCCTGCTCATAGCTGGGAATGGTCAGTGACTTCCCGAAGGTATCCTGAGAAAAAAGATAGAGAAAACGTGATGCAAACTATTATAATTTTTACATAGCATGCGAAAAGGATTGTGCATAGCGTAGTCTGTTGTGCACGTAGACAGGAATAAGGGGCGGTAATTTCTGGTTGGTCTAGACGGAACAGAGAATTGAAGACGCCCTAGCAGAAAAGGAGAATCTATATCGCCAATAATCAACTTATGTAGAAGGACAACACCAAGAATTGTCCTACGGTTGGTTAACGACGGAAGGTTAAGAGTTAGTGTATGATAGAATAAGTTTCACATCATCCGCATACATGAGTACACATTTATAAAAAGACTAAAGAGTAAAGGTCCAAGATGACTACCTTGAGGAACACCAGAAGTAACGTGAACCTGTTTAGAGGTAGTCTGCCTCAGCATTACTCTTTGGGTCCTACCTTTTAAATAAGAATTAATTCAAAGCAAAAGAGACGGAGGGAAACCTATTCGGTCAAGCTTAAAAAGTAAAATGTCATGGTGCACAGAGTCAAACGCCTTACTGAAGTCAGTATAAACGACATCAGTTTGCATTTTCGAATGAAAAGCATCATTTATCAAAGAAGTAAATTCAATCAGATTGGTCGTAGTTGACCGATTCTTTACGAATCCATGTTGAACAGGGGAAACAACTGATTTGCAGAAATGCTGCAAATTCGAAGTGATTATTTTATTAAATAATTTAGGAATAGCGGACAGTTTTGCAATGCCCCTGTAATTTTGTATATCAGACTTTCCACCTTTCTTGTGGAGAGGAATGATATAAGATTCTTTCCAAAGAGATGGAAAGACAGAAGATTCAAGAGATAGATTAAAAAGCTTTTGCAATGGATAAAGAAGGGAAGAACTACACTCCTTGAGTAGACAACTAGGAATATTGTCAGGCCCAGGAGAGTAAGAAGATTTTTAAGAGTTTATAGCTAAAAGGAGAGAGGAGTGTGAAATAATAGAAGGAGGTATAGAACTAGAGGAAGAAATAGTATAGGCATAAGAATTATTATTAGGACAGACTGAAGAGTAAGTCGATTGGAAAAAATGAGCAAAGAGGTTAGCAGAATCAGAGTCATTACAAGCTTTATCCATCCCGAAAGAAAAAGAAGTTGGCAAACTTGAAGATTTACGCTTCAAGTTTACAAAATTGTAAAACTGTCTCGGATTTTGGGCAAATTGCCTTTTACAACGAGTTAGATAATTCTCATAGCATTGAGAATTCAGAAGAAAGAAGTTCGACTTGGCTATGGAATATTTAGCCAAGTCTGTACACGAACCAGACTTTTAAACTTTTTAAAATATTTAGATTTTAAGTTTTTAAGATGTGACAATCTGGGAGTAAACCAGGGTGGTTTTGAAGAAGTAGTCGAAGGAATTGACTTGGGAATACTCATATCTAAGAGGGAGTTTAGGGTGCTATAAAAAAAGTAATAGCAGTATTCATATCAACCGAGTCATATAAGAAAGACCAATCGGTTGCATAAATAAGCTGATTCAGCAATGAATAATTTCCTTTGCGAAAGCAGAGGCGGGGCTTATTGGCTGATGAGTACGAAATGAGACGATTACAATTGAACATTGTAATCTCTAAAGTAGGATGATATACATCCTCAGGAAGAGATAAAGGAGGGTACCTAGACACATTAGAAATAAGGTAGTCGTTAACAAATACAAGGTCAAGTGTTCTATTCAAATTATTAGAAATTGAATTGATTTGAAACAACGAAAGATCAAGCATGCAGTCTATAAAATAATGCTGTGCTAAGGGCACTAGATAATTTTCGGCAGTGAATAATGACCAAGAGATGTTCGGCAAATTAAAATCACCCAACCCCATAAATAGGTCATTATCACGCACGTGTGAAGAAACTTCTTTAATATAAGTAATATGTTTCATATAATCTTGAATATCAGAAGAAGGAGGGACATAAGAGCATGTAATATAGATATTCCGTGTAGGAAAAGACACCTTGACTGAGATAATCTCAGCGTCAGTAGGCGTACTAAAACAGAAAAGTTCTGACTGGAGAGTGGCTTTAAACGGCAATTAACACCCCACCACCTCGAGTCGGCCGATCATTTCTATGCAAAATAAAACTATTCGAAAATACCTCAAAATCGGATATGGTTGAATTTAACCATGTTTCGGAAAATGCTATTATATCCGAGTCGAAGGAAGTACTGGCCATGAAAAGATTTTTAAGCTTTGAAATAAGACTTCTGACATTCTGATAATGAATACAGATTTGGTCAGAAGATGAAGTTAGTTTTTTGGGGCAGAAATGGTACCCTGTATTGAAGGGACTGGAAGGGTGACAGACTGGGTTACGCTTTTTTGGCTAGAACTCGTGAACAATCATGTGTGGAGGCCAAAATTTGGGATCACAAATGATTGGGAACATATCATGTGAAACATTTATTTTGAATGATGATATTTCACGAGGGGTGGAGAAATTAAATTTGGTTATTGACACGCTAGCAGAAGATTTGCTAGCAATATAGGCTGCCAATGACTCAGAAGTGGTGTCCGATGAAAGTCAAGACACAAAAACTTGCCTACGAGGGGCAACAACCGTTAAAGTAGGTGCTGATGGGGCTGCAGGTAGTACAGGAGATGGAGGAGCTAAAGAGGCACCATGATTGTGTTTAACAATCTGGGCAAGATTACGCGCAGGTCTACCTTTGCAGCCAGGAGCTGACGGGGATGAGGCAGTTTGGATAACTGGGACGGTATCAGGTACGGGCTCTACTGGAACTACTATAGGGGATGAAACGGGGGTAATTGGGCAGTCGCTTGGGGAAGGCGATAAAGACAACATTGGAGATAAATCCATGTTGCTAGGTACGGACAAGAAAGGCGTAGGTGTCTGAACAGACGTAGACGGCAATTGCAAAGTTGAGGCTCCAACCGGCGATTGGTTGGAGACTCAAATTTATAATTGGCAAGCAACTCAAAACTCGAGTCAAATTTACTCGACAGTTGCTTAGCCACATTATTCAATTTTAAGAATTGTTTTCTCACAGAATTATACATTCTGGAGAAATCAATTTGCTTGTCGATGCAATCTGGGCACGACCAACGCAAGCCACCGCAGCCCTTCTTGGCAACTGCAGCGATCTTGTCGCAATCACGCCCAGTGAGACCTGCACATTTAGCATGCATCATATTCTCACACAGCCAGCAATTAACAAATTGCGGCTGTGCAGAATCATCAGCCTGCTTGAACGTGCAAGGTTTCTTACAGCACGACATAATTATTACAAGTAAGCAAGTTGCGAGAGCGCAGAGCAAAACAAAAACGGTGCACAACAATAGAGCAAGTAAACACTCAAAAACAATTATCGTACACAAACAAATTGTTTGGAGCGAAAAGCAATAGCAAAAATTTGCGAGAGCGCGATGCACAAGCAGAAATATGCGGCAGCGAACACACGCACAAACAAGTGTATGCATAGGGGAGCACCAAAGCAAAAGAATAAAAACAGGCAATAACAACAACACCGAACTGACGCCGCGTTCAATAAATGCAATCATTAACAGACTTACGCTGCGACAACAGAATAACACTTTGCACAATTATACAGCTTTTTAAATAAAGCACAAAAAAGGCCAAATTTAGAAATAAAAAGCAGGATTAAAGCGCAAAAAAATATATAAAAATCTTGGAGCACAAGTAAAACACGTCAATCACTCTCAACTGAGAACTCTCTCTTGCATCATCAGATAAATGGCTAAATATTCCATAGCCAAGTCGAACTTTTTTCTTCTGAATTCTCAATGCTATGAGAATTATCTAACTCGTTGTAAAGGCAATTTGCCCAAAATCCGAGACAGTTTTACAATTTTGTAAACTTGAAGCGTAAATCTTCAAGTTTGCCAACTTCTTTTTCTTTCGGGATGGATAAAGCTAGTAATGACTCGGATTCTGCTAACCTCTTTGCTAATTTTTTCCAATCTACTTACTCCTCAGTCTGTCCTAATAATAATTCTTATCCTTATACTATTTCTTCCTCTAGTTCTATACCTCCTCCTATTATTTCACACTCCTCTCTCCTTTCAGCTATAAACTCTTTAAAATCTTCTTACTCTCCTGGGCCTGACAATATTCCTAGTTGTCTACTCAAGGAGTGTAGTTCTTCCCTTCTTTATCCATTGCAAAAGCTTTTTAATCTATCTCTTGAATCTTCTGTCTTTCCATCTCTTTGGAAAGAATCTTATATCATTCCTCTCCACAAGAAAGGTGGAAAGTCTGATATACAAAATTACAGGGGCATTGCAAAACTGTCCGCTATTCCTAAATTATTTGAAAAAATAATCACTTCGAATTTGCAGCATTTCTGCAAATCAGTTGTTTCCCCTGTTCAACATGGATTCGTAAAGAATCGGTCAACTACGACCAATCTGCTTGAATTTACTTCCTTGGTAAATGATGCTTTTCTTTCGAAAATGCAAACTGATGTCATTTATACTGACTTCAGTAAGGCGTTTGACTCTGTGCACCATGACATTTTACTTTTTAAACTTGACCGAATAGGTTTCCCTCCGTCTCTTTTGCTTTGGATTAATTCTTATTTAAAAGGTAGGACCCAAAGAGTAATGCTGAGGCAGACTACCTCTAAACAGGTTCACGTTACTTCTGGTGTTCCTCAAGGTAGTCATCTTGGACCTTTACTCTTTACTCTTTTTATAAATGATCTCCCCTCTGTTATATCACATGCCCGTGTACTCATGTATGCGGATGATGTGAAACTTATTCTATCATACACTAATCCCTTACATCATTCTCGTCTACAAGACGATTTGAACGCTATGCAACTTTGGTGTTCGGCCAATCAATTGCATCTGAATTGTTCAAAGTGTATGTTTATGACATTTTATCGTACTACACCTTATCTTGTCAGTTATACAATCGACAATACCCCTTTGCAACGTATACTAACAGTTAAGGATCTAGGCGTTCTTTTTGATTCTAAACTCTGTTTCAATCTTCACATAGATACCATCGTTAATGAGGCAAAAGGTGTACTTGGATTCATTAAACGATGGTCTAAAGAGTTTAACGATCCTTTTATAACGAAACTTCTGTACATCTCTCTTGTTCGCCCTATCCTTGAATACTGCTCTTGCATCTGGTCTCCGCAGTATAACAATAGCCAGGATCGTATTGAATCTGTTCAGAAGCAATTTCTGCTTTTTGCCTTACGAGGTTTAAATTGGGACCCTAATCTTCGTTTGCCATCCTACTCCAGCAGGCTGCTTCTTCTTAACCTTCCGTCATTAACCAACCGTAGGACAATTCTTGGTGTTGTCCTTCTACATAAGTTGATTATTGGCGATATAGATTCTCCTTTTCTGCTAGGGCGTCTTCAATTCTCTGTTCCGTCTAGACCAACCAGAAATTACCGCCCCTTATTCCTGTCTACGTGCACAACAGACTACGCTATGCACAATCCTTTTCGCGTGCTATGTAAAAATTATAATAGTTTACATCACGTTTTCTCTATAGAACTTTCTCTACCCCTAATAAAATCGTTGCTTTCAGGATACCTTCGGGAAGTCACTGACCATTCCCAGCTATGAGCAGGGGCATAGCTTGCCGGACAGGCTGTAAATTTTCCCCCACCGGGTCGGTGATTTCCCATTACTTTTCTCTCTGTCCTATCTACTTAACACTCTATACATCTAGCTTAAATTTCTTTACTTTATTAACAATCTTCTTACTTTCCTTTTTCTTATTTATTGTATTTTATTAATTAATATAGCAAACTAAGATTATCTTTAATTTTACTTAAGAACACTATTTTCCTACTTACTCCCTTCTGCTTAGATGTAGGCTCTAATAGCGTCACTGACAAATTTAGCTGTGAAAAGGGGCACAGCTGGCCGGACTGGCAACTAAAACACCTCCATCGGTCGGTGATGCTATTTAGAGAACTGTGTTATCTAACTAGGCTTTTAGCATATAATTCCATTATGTATTGTATGTATAATGAGGAAGACACTCGTTTTGTCGACCATTAATAAATAAATAAATAAATAAATAAATGTAACAAAACCGTAGCAATGAATGTGGACGATAAAAAAATAAAATGACAAATATTTTAGACGACTTATGCGCGAATAGAACTCTAAGATAGGATCCGACATCGACTACAGACTAAGAATAACAACTTCGTGGTTAAATTATTCAAGATGGGTCTTATTTCAAAGAACGAAAGAAATAAGATGACTACGACAACATCGGTACCTCCGAGGATATATAGACTGCCGAAGATACATAAAGACAGAACACCACTGAAGCCAATATGCTCCTCCATCGGATCCCCTTCTTACGGGCTGTGCAAATATATTATTAAAATATTAAGAAATCTGACAGTGGACTCAAAATACAGCATAAAGAACGCGGTAGATTTTAAAGACAGAGTTATCAATTCCCACATTAGGAAAGACGAAACATTGGTATCGTTTGACGTAGTAACCTTGTTATCCACAATAAGACGAAAATGGAAAAAACGGATTCTGGAAGAACTGAACTCCTTCCATAGACACATCAAATTCACAATTGAATTGGAAAAAGCCGGGAAACTACCATTATTAGACTCTTTAGTAATTAGATTGGACAACACACTCAAAATTAGGTGGTATAAGAAACCCATAGCCTCCGGACGAATACTCAACTTCAATTCAAACCACCCCAAGAGTATGATAATCAATACAGCAATAAGCTGTATGAAAAGAATGCTTAACATATCGGACACAATATACCACGAAGAAACTATACATGAAATTAAAAAACTCTTAACGAAAAATGACTTCCCAAAATATGTAATTAAAACAGTATTAACGAGAAAGAAGGGCTATCTTCGGCATGCCGAAGATCTAATACCCTTGCAGACCCAACCTTTTAATGCCGAGAAAATGGTTAAGGCCGAGTTTGGTAAAGGTATATTGATAAACAAAAAAAAGGCTTTTAATCAAAAACCGATGTAAATAAGATTTAGCAAAAATGAAGGAAGCATAGTGAAATCTTTAAATGCCGTGTTTAATCGCAAAATCATGAAAAACAAAAATTCTCCATACAAAAACTTAATAATATGATATAGTGGTCCGATCTTAATAGGATTTTGCATATATATGAGGAGCATAGTAAAACTAATAAATGCCGAGTTTGGTTAAGATATCTTGAAAAACAAAATGTTTTTTCATACAAAAACTTAATTTTCGATCGATCGTTCCTATGGCAGCTATATGATATAGTGGTCCGATCTTAATAGGATTTAGCATATATATGAGGAGCTTAGTAAAACTAATAAATGCCGAGTTTGGTCAAGATATCTTGACAAACAAAATGTTTTTTCATACAAAAACTTAATTTTCGACCGATCGTTCCTATGGCAGCTATATGATATAGTGGTCCGATCTTAATAGGATTTTGCATATATATGAGGAGCTTAGTAAAACTAATAAATGCCGAGTTTGGTCAAGATATCTTGACAAACAAAATGTTTTTTCATACAAAAACTTAATTTTCGACCGATCGTTCCTATGGCGGCTATATGATATAGTGGTCCGATCTTAATAGAATTTTGCATATATATGAGGAGCATAGTAAAACTAATAAATGTCGAGTTTGGTCAAGATATCTTGATAAACAAAAGGTTTTTTCATACAAAAACTTAATTTTCGACCGATCGTTCCTATGGCGGCTATATGATATAGTGGTCCGATCTTAATAGAATTTTGCATATATATGAGGAGCATAGTAAAACTAATAAATGTCGAGTTTGGTCAAGATATCTTGATAAACAAAAGGTTTTTTCATACAAAAACTTAATTTTCGACCGATCGTTCCTATGGCAGCTATATGATATAGTGGTCCGATCTTAATAGGATTTTGCATATATATGAGGAGCTTAGTAAAACTAATAAATGCCGAGTTTGGTCAAGATATCTTGACAAACAAAATGTTTTTTCATACAAAAACTTAATTTTCGACCGATCGTTCCTATGGCGGCTATATGATATAGTGGTCCGATCTTAATAGAATTTTGCATATATATAAGGAGTATAGTAAAACTAATAAATGTCGAGTTTGGTCAAGATATCTTGATAAACAAAAGGTTTTTTCATACAAAAACTTAATTTTCGACCGATCGTTCCTATGGCAGCTATATGATATAGTGGTCCGATCTTAATAGGATTTTGCATATATATGAGGAGCTTAGTAAAACTAATAAATGTCGAGTTTGGTCAAGATATCTTGACAAACAAAATGTTTTTTCATACAAAAACTTAATTTTCGACCGATCGTTCCTATGGCAGCTATATGATATAGTGGTCCGATCCAGCTGGTTTTGACATATGTGCTGCGTGCAACAGAAATAGGGACTTCTGCAAAGTTTAATTAAAATAGCTTTAAAACTGAGGGACTAGTTCGCATAGAAACAGACAGACGGACAGACGGACATGGCTATATCGACTCGGCTGTTGGTGCTGATGAAGAATATATATACTTTATGGGGTCGGAGATGTCTCCTTCTATGCGTTACACATTTCACGACAAAATTATAATACCCTCTGCAAGGGTATAATAAATGCCGAGTTTGGTTAAGATATTTTGAAAAACAAAATGTTTTTTCATACAAAAACTTAATTTTCGACCGATCGTTCCTATGGCGGCTATATGATATAGTGGTCCGATCTTAATAGAATTTTGCATATATATGAGGAGCATAGTAAAACTAATAAATGTCGAGTTTGGTCAAGATATCTTGACAAACAAAATGTTTTTTCATACAAAAACTTAATTTTCGACCGATCGTTCCTATGGCGGCTATATGATATAGTGGTCCGATCTTAATAGAATTTTGCATATATATGAGGAGTATAGTAAAACTAATAAATGTCGAGTTTGGTCAAGATATCTTGATAAACAAAATGTTTTTTCATACAAAAACTTAATTTTCGACCGATCGTTCCTATGGCAGCAATATGATATAGTGGTCCGATCTTAATAGGATTTTGCATATATATGAGGAGCTTAGTAAAACTAATAAATGCCGAGTTTGGTCAAGATATCTTGACAAACAAAATGTTTTTTCATACAAAAGTTTAATTTTCGACCGATCGTTCCTATGGCAGCTATATGATATAGTGTTCCGATCCAGCTGGTTTTGACATATGTGCTGCGTGCAACAGAAATAGGGACTTCTGCAAAGTTTCATTAAAATAGCTTTAAAACTGAGGGACTAGTTCGCATAGAAACAGACAGACGGACAGACGGACATGGCTATATCGACTCGGCTGTTGGTGCTGATCAAGAATATATATACTTTATGGGGTCGGAGATGTCTCCTTCTATGCGTTACACATTTCACGACAAAATTATAATACCCTCTGCAAGGGTATAATAAATGCCGAGTTTGGTTAAGATATTTTGAAAAACAAAATGTTTTTTCATACAAAAACTTAATTTTCGACCGATCGTTCCTATGGCGGCTATATGATATAGTGGTCCGATCTTAATAGAATTTTGCATATATATGAGGAGCTTAGTAAAACTAATAAATGCCGAGTTTGGTCAAGATATCTTGACAAACAAAATGTTTTTTCATACAAAAACTTAATTTTCGACCGATCGTTCCTATGGCGGCTATATGATATAGTGGTCCGATCTTAATAGAATTTTGCATATATATGAGGAGCATAGTAAAACTAATAAATGTCGAGATTGGTCAAGATATCTAAAAAGGTTTTTTCATACAAAAACTTAATTTTCGACCGATCGTTCCTATGGCGGCTATATGATATAGTGGTCCGATCTTAATAGAATTTTGCATATATATGAGGAGCATAGTAAAACTAATAAATGCTGAGTTTGGTCAAGATATCTTGACAAACAAAATGTTTTTTCATACAAAAACTTAATTTTCGACCGATCGTTCCTATGGCGGCTATATGATATAGTGGTCCGATCTTAATAGAATTTTGCATATATATGAGGAGCATAGTAAAACTAATAAATGTCGAGTTTGGTCAAGATATCTTGATAAACAAAAGGTTTTTTCATACAAAAACTTAATTTTCGACCGATCGTTCCTATGGCAGCTATATGATATAGTGGTCCGATCTTAATAGAATTTCGCATATATATGAGGAGTATAGTAAAACTAATAAATGTCGAGTTTGGTCAAGATATCTTGACAAACAAAATGTTTTTTCATACAAAAACTTAATTTTCGACCGATCGTTCCTATGGCGGCTATATGATATAGTGGTCCGATCTTAATAGAATTTTGCATATATATGAGGAGCATAGTAAAACTAATAAATGTCGAGTTTGGTCAAGATATCTTGATAAACAAAAGGTTTTTTCATACAAAAACTTAATTTTCGACCGATCGTTCCTATGGCAGCTATATGATATAGTGGTCCGATCTTAATAGAATTTTGCATATATATGAGGAGTATAGTAAAACTAATAAATGTCGAGTTTGGTCAAGATATCTTGACAAACAAAATGTTTTTTCATACAAAAACTTAATTTTCGACCGATCGTTCCTATGGCGGCTATATGATATAGTGGTCCGATCTTAATAGAATTTTGCATATATATGAGGAGCATAGGAAAACTAATAAATGTCGAGTTTGGTCAAGATATCTTGATAAACAAGAGGTTTTTTCATACAAAAACTTAATTTTCGACCGATCGTTCCTATGGCAGCTATATGATATAGTGGTCCGATCCAGCTGGATATTATACCCTCTGCAAGGGTATAATAAATGCCGAGTTTGGTTAAGATATTTTGAAAAACAAAATGTTTTTTCATACAAAAACTTAATTTTCGACCGATCGTTCCTATGGCGGCTATATGATATAGTGGTCCGATCTTAATAGAATTTTGCATATATATGAGGAGCATAGTAAAACTAATAAATGCCGAGTTTGGTCAAGATATCTTGACAAACAAAATGTTTTTTCATACAAAAGTTTAATTTTCGACCGATCGTTCCTATGGCGGCTATATGATATAGTGGTCCGATCTTAATAGAATTTTGCATATATATATGAGGAGTATAGTAAAACTAATAAATGTCGAGTTTGGTCAAGATATCTTGACAAACAAAATGTTTTTTCATACAAAAACTTAATTTTCGACCGATCGTTCCTATGGCGGCTATATGATATAGTGGTCCGATCTTAATAGAATTTTGCATATATATGAGGAGCATAGTAAAACTAATAAATGTCGAGTTTGGTCAAGATATCTTGATAAACAAAAGGTTTTTTCATACAAAAACTAAATTTTCGACCGATCGTTCCTATGGCAGCTATATGATATAGTGGTCCGATCTTAATAGAATTTTGCATATATATGAGGAGTATAGTAAAACTAATAAATGTCGAGTTTGGTCAAGATATCTTGACAAACAAAATGTTTTTTCATACAAAAACTTAATTTTCGACCGATCGTTCCTATGGCGGCTATATGATATAGTGGTCCGATCTTAATAGAATTTTGCATATATATGAGGAGCATAGTAAAACTAATAAATGTCGAGTTTGGTCAAGATATCTTGATAAACAAAAGGTTTTTTCATACAAAAACTTAATTTTCGACCGATCGTTCCTATGGCAGCTATATGATATAGTGGTCCGATCCAGCTGGTTTTGACATATGTGCTGCGTGCAACAGAAATAGGGACTTCTGCAAAGTTTCATTAAGAAAGCTTTAAAACTGAGGGACTAGTTCGCATAGAAACAGACAGACGGACAGACGGACAGACGGACATGGCTATATCGACTCGGCTGTTGATGCTGATCAAGAATATATATACTTTATGGGGTCGGAGATGTCTCCTTCTATGCGTTACACATTTCACGACAAAATTATAATACCCTCTGCAAGGGTATAAAAATACGACATATCGGAACAGAAAATCCTACTGAACCTAACAAAATATACAAATCCCTAATATATGTCCTACGACTATCAGAACGCCTCACGAACTCGGATTACTACAACAACCAAGAAATAAAAGTAGCACACAAACCTACGAACACGTTACAAAATTCTTTAATAAGATTAAAGCAAAAATTCCTATTGCCGATAAAAATAATGTAATTTACCAAATACCATGTGCTGGGGAAAATAACAACAAATGCAATAGTGTGTACATAGGCTCAACAAAATCAAAACTAAAAACACGGATTACCTAACATAAATCAGACTTCAAATTAAGACATCAAAATAATATGCAGAAAACAGCACTAATGACCCATTGTATGAGAAGCAACCACACACCAAATTTTGATGCAACAACAATCTTACAACAAGAACAACAAACGACACACATCAGAAATGCTACACATAATTAAAACACCAACGAAAAAACGACTAAACTACAAGACGGACACCGAAAATTGCGTCCACTTGTACAGACACCTATTGAACAGCCAAGCAGACTCAGTTTAAATCTCCACGTCATAGAGCGCAGACGTGTAAAATAATGTTGGTTAAATGTGTCAATTTAATATATTTTAATGTTAATTGTTCTTTGTACCTTGGTTTAGTACCCTGAATACGGTTTGCCGATGCGCAACCGAAATATATTGGAAGAAAAAATCAATAAAATTGTTTCATTGTTTCACACAGACCTCGAGCCAGCCAACTAAACATTTAATAATAATAATAATAATAATAATAATAATAATAATAACAATAATAATAATAATAATAATAATAATAATAATAATAATAATAATAATAATAATAATAATAATAATAATAATAATAATAATAATAATAATAATAATAATAATTGTTCTGAGGAGATGCTAGTTTGCACCCCACTTCGGCCCCTTTTATGTTTTATAAATTCTAATAAAAATCAAAGGAGCCTTTAGACTGCTTGTAATGCGTGATTTACTTCTCGAACTTTCAACAATAACTATCGATTGATTAGTGATGAGCAATTTACAATGGTATTTTATGGTGGTTTAAAAATAATAGTATGTGACTTCAATATCGTGATTTGAGAAGTAAAGATATATTGTAATTCAGATATAATATTATTCAGAAGGCGTTCTGCTGCGAACATACTCCCCCCGTTGGAAGATACAAGCTTTCAACCGATGTGGTCTCGATTGGCAGAACGGCGATTTTGGCAATGGCTCTCTTGACCAGACCATTTTGTGTACGAATGACTGCTACTCTCACAATGCCGTCGTCACCCGTGATGACGCTGTCGACTCGGCCAAGCGGCCACCTGAGTGGTGGTGCATTGTCCTCCTTGAGCAGCACGATGCTGCCGGCCTAAAGATTTTGCTTGGATGATCGCCATTTCCCACGCTCTTGGAGCAACGACAAATACGATGTACTCCATTTCTTCCAAAATGATTGCTGCATGTGACATATTCGCTGCCAACGGCTGAGGCGACCTATGCTTAGGTGAGTTATGTCTGGCTCGTCGATAGTGGCATTGGCTTTGCCCCAGATGAAGTGCCCAGGCGTGAGTATCTCCAAGTCATTCGGGTTTTCTGTAATATAGCAAAGCGGTCTTTAGTTAAGCATTGCGGATATTTGACAGATGAGAGTTCGGGATTCGTGGAATGAGAGAAGAGAATTTCCAACGACGTGGTAAAAATGATATTTTGCTGACTTGACAGCGGCCTCCCACAATCCTCCAAAATGTGGCGAACGGGGCGGAATGAATTTCCAGTTGATTCCCAGAGCTAGGCAGTTGCGAACAATCTCATTGCGCTGGGGATCGCTTATAAACAGATCGCGCAGTTCCTTCAGCTCATTTCGAGCACCCACGAAATTTGTGGCGTTGTCTGTCCATATTGTATGCGGTTTCCCTCGAAGGCTGATGAATCTCTTCAAGGCAGCGATAAACGATGACGTGGACAGGTCCTCTGCCAACTCTAAATGCGTTGCTTTCGTTGCAAAGCATATAAAAATTGAGATGTAGCATTTCGTTGGTGAGCGATTCCTGACCTCTGATTTGACGTAGAAAGGACCGCAAAAATCGATGCCAGTTACGTGGAACGTCGGACTTGGCTGCACACGCACAGCTGGTAGCGGGGCCATGACTTGCTCCAGAAGTTTAGGTCGCATTCGAAAGCAGCGCACGCACCTGTTGATGATATTTGAGACAGCCTTGAGACCTCCGATGGGCCAGTATCGCTGGCGCAGTGTTGCTTGAAGGAATTGCGGACCAGCATGAAGAAATTCCATATGATAATATGTGATCATAGCTGCGGTGACTGGGTGGCGTTTAGGCAACAATAACGGATGCTTTGCTTCTTATTCCAAGTTTGAGTTCTGAAGGCGCCCGCCGATGCGCAAGAGTCCCTTAGCGTCCAACAGTGGGCACAATAAGTGAAGTTTGCTTCTTGTTGGAAGCGGCCTTTTTAAGCTGAGTGCTTTGTACTCTTCGGCGAAGTGCGTAAGTTGAATGTTTTTTATAATATGCTCCGCTTTGTGACTGATCCTTCGGGTACGATCTCCGCAATGTTGAAAAGCAGGCTATCAGAGCTAGGGCTCCAAGCTAAACCAAGCGCCTTTGCAATGTTGGTGCCATCCTTGAACTCCATTAGCTTCTCACAATCGGATTCGCTTTCTCCTTTTAATGCCTCAGGCTCTTTTGAGCATCACTTTCTGATTGGAAAGTGACCTTTAGCCAGTAGCAGTTTTACTTGCTGTCGGATCTGAATGGCTTCTTCTATAGAGTCCCCTCCAGAAATTAAATCGTCTACGTAGAAGTCGCGACAAACTATCTTTGCAGCTAGTGGAAAGGTAGGCTCTTCGTCGTGGGCCAGCTGCTGCATCGCTCGAATTGCTAGAAACGCAGCGGGTTTGGTTCCATACGTTACTGTATCCAGGGTGTACGTCCTTATGCTTTCATTTTGGTGATCACGCCATAAGATGCATTGCAGAAATTGATCTGGATGCGTTATTCGGACACAGCGGTACATCTTACAGATGTCACCGCACATGGCAACCTTTAAAAAACGAAAATGAATTAGAATGTTGAATAATTTGGGTTGAATTGCTGGGCACGTATGCAAAAGATCATTCAGAGATGCGCCTGATGTGGATTTGGCTGATCCATCAAAAACGACGCGCAACACGTGGTTGAGCTATCTGGCTTTTCTACGCAGTGGTGGGGTAAATAGAATTGTGGGTCAAGCTGCTGCTTGGAAGCCAAAGACATGTGGCCCAAGTCGATGTATTCGCACATGAATGCGGAGAGCTACTCTGCTCAGCTGGTGATTTTTGTCCAATTTGTTTTCGAGCGACTTGAAACGTCGTAGAGCACGTTGATATGAGTCTCCTAGCGTGTCGAAGCTGAGCTTTGATGGAAGCCTAACTGAATACTGCCCTGACTTTAGTCGCGTGTAGCCTTGGAGAAATAGCTGCTCACATAGTGCGTCTTCATCAGAGAGCGCAGTGGTTGTACCGCAGCAATTGTCGACTTCCCAGAATCGTTTTACAATATCCGACAGTGGATCCTCCCATGGATTAGGTTCCTTGTAAAGGGCTGAAAGGGATGTGTGTTTGTTGTGTACGCGAGAGAGTCCGGCAGACGCAATCCATCCGAGCTTGGTCTTTTGGAGCGTTGGTAGGTTATCCGCCATTCGAATTTGGCCGATGCAAATGAGATCGAAAAATAGTCCGGCACCAAGTAATAAATCTATTCTTTGAGATTTGAAAAACGTTGGATCCGCGAGCGAGATGTTTTTGGGAATATTCCACCCAGAGATGTTTAACCCAAAGTGGGCTGATAATCCGTTATACTGCGAGTAACGACTGCTGAAAATGATGTGCTGAAGCTCCTGTCACGTGACTGCGCTGATATGTCAGTGGACATGTTAGAAGATAGGGTTGATTCGCCTATACCAGATATTGATACGGCAGCATGATGAGTTTTGAGTTGGAGCTGCTTTACTAGACGAGCAGTGATAAAGTTGAGTCGAGATCCAGAATCCAGTAATGCGCGGCAGGGTATGAATACACCTGAGTGGCTCTTGGCATATATAATGGCGGTTGGTAGAACCACGTAGTGGCTTCAGGTGTGAATTAAAGCGCAGTGCTGACGAGAGTTGAAGATGGTGGATTCCTTGAAGACGATGCGTGAGGCTGGATCGTGGTTGCAGCCTGCAAGCTTGGTGTACACAGGGCAGATGATTGAGTTGTGATGGGGATCATGTGCAGCAACGAATGATGTTTTTGTTGACAATGCCTGCAGTGACCTGAGCGACATTGCTGCAAGCCATGGCCTTTGCGAAAGCAGTTAAGGCGAAGATGCAATCGATTGCCCTCTTTGTGGCGCAAACTTGGGGACAGATTCAAAAACAACGGGCATTTAACAAGAAAATGCTCTTTTGAGTCGCAAAAATTACAATTTTGCTGGTAATTGTTAGATGAGGATGCAATGAATGTGTTACGATTCAATTTTTGTACATTTCTGGTAACCTGGTGGCTAGGCGTAGGTGCCGTAGCGCCTTTCAAGTTTTCCATCATGCGGCATCTCTTCTCTAAGAACGCCGACATATCCGTCCACCTGGGTAGCTTATCCGTTGCAAGCGCCTCCTGCCACTTTTCCTGGGTGTGGTGATCGAGCTTGTGCCATATTGTGTGTATGAGTAATCCGTCAGCCAGCTCCTCAGTTGTTGACATGGTGCTAAGCGAAGATGCGAGTTAATTTTGTCACTCAACTCACGCATCGCCTCTGCTGATCCCTTTTGGGGATGCCCCCTGGCAGCCCGACTATAGCCCGCACGTAGCCCTGAAAATGTAGCAACTTATTATCAAAACGCTTTATGAGTTACTCCAACGCCTTGTCGTAATTCACGTCACCAGGCTCTAACGATTTGATTGTGTTGAGAGCAGCACCATCCAAGCACGCACGTAAATGTTGTAATTTCTCAATCTTACTTAGGTCCTCATTGCTGCCAATGACAGTCTTGTACATGGCGTAAAAATCCGGCCAATCCTCGTAGGAGCCGCTGAACCTGGGCAGCTGCAATTCCGGTAGGCGAGACTTACGGTTGAACAAGTGAGCAAATGTGTGCGTACTTTCAGCAAAGCGTGGGATAGTTGTTGAATTGGCGTCAGTCATACGTCCCTTAGTGACTACATCCATTTGACGAGCGAGATTGGATTTGATCTTCCAGTAAACCTTCTCGAAGTCTGAGCGTGCGTCCGTTGAAAGCTCGAGCAAATCTAATTTTTCTAGCCTTGACTGGTTGATATCACACTCGGCCTTCATGCTCTCCGCAGATTCTATACGCACCATCAGATCGGCCTCGTCAAAGCTGATCATCTCACCAGCGCTGAAGAATTCGTTCATTGCTAATAGCGTTGAACAGAAGCGCATTTGGCTTTGCAAAAGTCTTTTTCACTTGTCGAATTTTCCATTCTGTTGTTGGCGAGGTAATGTTCGGTTGGTACATTTTGTTGAGTGTTCACTGTACTCTCCGGCCTGTCACCAAAATTCACTTATGGAGAAGAGCTTTGCCCTTGACCACTGCGAATGTCACAGAGTGAGCAGTGCGAGAATGCGATTACCGTTTTATGTGTGCAGCGGCTTGTGTATGTGTATGTATCGAGATCAATTGTAGCGGCACTTGCATTCACATTCATATGTATGTATGTAAGTATGTAGGTATCTGCTCGACGGCTTCTTTTCTAAGCAAACGGTTGTACTTGGCACTGATATGCACCAAACAGCTTGGTTATAATAGCCGATCTGCTAAATAACGCGATAAGATCGTTAGAGAGAAGCGCGCACTCGAGCCGGTGTGCGAAATATGTACATACATGTGTACATATGTCTGTACTTGAGTTTAGTGCCTATGCTGCAGCAGCAAAAGAGCGATGAACAACGAAAATAAGATTTGCGGCAAGACGAGAAGCAAGAAAGAAAATCACGTCGGGGTCACCAATGTTTTGAGGAGATGCTAGTTTGCACCCCACTTCGGCCCCTTTTATGTTTTATAAATTTTAATAAAAATCAAAGGAGCCTTTAGACTGCTTGTAATGCGTGATTTACTTCTCGAACTTTTACAATAACTATCGATAGATTAGTGATGAGCAATTTACAATGGTATTTTATGGTGGTTTAAAAATAATAGTATGTGACTTCAATATCGTGATTTGAGAAGTAAAGATATATTGTAATTCAGATATAATATTATTCAGAAGGCGTTCTGCTGCGAACAATAATAATAATAATAATATTGAAATATGCATAAGTTTTCGGCAACAACTAATACTTGAATCCTGGTCACACTTAAGTCTTTTGTTTTAATTTGTGCTTATTCTTATTCTTAAGTATACCATGTGTCTGTCGCATAGGAAATAAAAAAAAAAAAACTTTAAATTCTATAAAAATTCAATTTTAGTTCCTTTAAATTCCCCTTAATATAACCATATTAATATTATATTATTATTATTATTATTATTATTATTTTAAATTATTATTATTATTATTATTATTATTATTATTATTATTATTATTGAAATATGCATAAGTTTTCGGCAACAACCAATACTTGAATCCTGGTCACAGTTAAGTCTTTTGTTTTACTTTGTGCTTTTTCTTATTCTTAAGTATACCATTGTCTGTCGCTTAGGAACCACTGAACGATGTAGACGTACAGATGCGTAATAAAAAAGAAACCTTTGAATCCAATACAGTTGCCTGTTTAGTTCCACTATAAAAAACATCATATAACCAACAGGTTATGGTCCCAGGGCTCTAAACACGAAATCGTGCTATTAATCGTAATTACTGTGTGGGATTATAGGAAAAATTAATAACCATGAGTGGACAAGGGTTATATTCTATCGAAAAGCATTTTGGTGCAAAACGATCTATGGCCGATAGTGTGCGGAAGAATTGTTAAAAATGAAGGTGACAGCGAAGAACAAAAGGCTCAGTTTGATACACGGGACGAAAAGGCACTAGCAAGCATATTGCTGGGTGTTAAAGCGTCGCAGATTAATTTCATCAAAAATTGCGCGTCGTCCAAAGAAGCATGGGAGAAGCTAATAAGTGTGTATCAACCGCGCGGGCCAGCAAGAAAAATTGCGTTATTCAAAAGTTTGCTCCGACTGAGTATGCCAGAAGGTGTAAAACTATGTGAATGAGTTTTCCAACATAGTTGAAAAATTAAAAGAAATTGAAATGAACATAAATGAAGACATGCTCAAAATTTTGCTGTTAACGGGATTAGGAAAAAAGTTTGAAAACTTTTTTGTAGCTATCAAAACGCGCGAACAGTTGCCGTCCTTGTCTGATTTGAAAATCAAGATTATTGAAGAAGGACAATAAGTGAACAACGAACAAAGAAGCGGGTAATGGCATACAGCAAGCGTTTGTGTCGCGTACAAAAAGGTCATTTTATTGCTGAGTGCAAGGAAATAGAGAAAAGTAAAGAAGGCAAAGAGAGAGACGCCAAATAAAGCGATCGCTAGCCATACTTGCGAATGCACAGAAAAACGACAACTTGACAAAATCGACGTGGTGTCTGGATAGTGGCGCCACTGCTCACATGTGTTGTGATAGGTCATGGTTTGTAGATATTAAAGAGCACAAAGAGAAAATATTGCTTGCAGGAGAAAATTTCATATTTGCCGACGGCATTGGTACTGTGTGCATTACTGTGGGAAATTATTATCTTGAACTGCAAAATGTGTTGTTTGTTAATGAGTTGCAAGCAAACTTTATATCGGTATCAAAAGCTGCCGATAAAGGATACAGAGTTATTTGTGATAAAGACAGAGCAGTGATAAAAGACAGAGATAATACAAGAAAGGTGATTTTTTCAACATTGATGTAAAAATGAAGCAGTATGTACTCTAAGGCAAGCAGCACTGAGTTATGGAAATGGCATTATCGTTTTGGACACTTAAATCTGGCCAGTTTAAGGAAAATGGCAAGTGATGAGATGGTGCATGGTTTAAAATCAATCAATAAACATTTTGAAATAAAAAATGATTTGTGTGAAACCTGCGCAAAATGTAAAATAAGTGTAAAACCATTTCCATAAGCATCTGAAAATCGTGCGGCACAATAATTGAGTTTGATTCATACTGATATTTGTGGACCAATAAGCACACCGTCTGCCGGGGGCGCACGGTACGTTACACAGTTGTGTATTTTTTAAAGTCTCGCGACCAAATATTAAGCGAGTTTAAGGACTTTGTTGTGATTGCCGAGAGACAAAAACAATGCGTAGCGATAACGGGCGCGAATATGTTAGTCATGAATTTGAAAAATTCCTGTCGGAACACGGAATTAAAAGACAACTGACAGTACCATATACTGCTCAGCAAAACGGAGTTGCTGAGCGAGCAAATCGCACACTGGTAGAGATGGCCAGAAGTATGCTAGTACACTCGGGGGTAGATGAAACACTATGGGGTGAGGCAGTAAGGACTGCAGCATACTTACGCAACAGGTCAGAAAGCAAGACATTGGCTAAACAAACACTATTTGAGGTTTGGACAGGCAAGAAACCGTCTGTGTCGCATTTGAAGGTTTTCGGCTCAAAAGAAATTGTCTTAAATAAAGGGCACACACATAAGTTTAGTCCAACAGGAATCGAATATGTAATGATTGTCTATTCGATGGCAGCAAAAGCATATCGCCTATTTTGTCCAGAGTCGAAGAGTATCGAAAGCAGAGAAGTTATTTTATAGAAAGTAATTTAGGTGGATCTGTAAGCGATAAAAAGGAAACAGTGCGATAAAAAGGAAACAGTGCAGCAGGCTGAGGCTGAGAATGTCCTGCAGACACAGGCAGAGATTGAAATCGGAGGACGACATACTGAAAGGAAAGATACTGGCGAATATGAGAGTGCAGTAAGTGATGATGCAGAGCCGCCCGTAAACTGTGAAGCTCGTGGTCCAGGGCGTCCACGAATGATAAAAACTGGAAAACCAGGTAGACCCCGCAAGCAGTATAATTGCCTGAATATGCTGAAGGCAGAGGAAATCGTCATTCCTGAAAATGTTAGCGACGCAAATGAGTCAGAAATGAGCCAAGAATGGTCAGCATCGATTCAGAAGGAGATAAAGGCACTTGAAGCCAATAAGACATGGGAGCTTGTGGACTTGCCAGCGAATAAGAAAGCGATAGGCTGCAAATGGGTTTTTGGCATAAAAGTTGACAAGGAAGGATATGTAGAGCGCTTTAAGTCAAGATTAGTTGCTAAAGGGTGCGCGCAGCGATATAGCGTTGATTTCTTCGAGACGTTCTCTCCAGTTGTGAGATACTCGTCTGTACGAATGATTATGGCATTGGCAGTCGAACATAAGTTGTTTGTGCATCAGATGGACGTGTCTAATGCCTACCTGAATAGTGAACTTTCAGAGGAAGTTTATATGAAACAACCGGACGGATTTGTAAGCGATGAATTCCCTGATAAAGTCTTGAAGTTAAAAATCCTCTACGGCTAAAGCAAAGCGGTAGAGAGTGGAACAGTAGGCTGGACGCAGTCTTGAGAAAACTGGGTTTTACTCCATGTGTCAGCGAGCCCTGCGTATATATACGCAATGGGCAAGGTAAAATTAATATAATTGCAGTTTATGTTGATGATCTTCTACTTGCCAGCTCAAATAAAGACGAATTGTTAAAAATCAAAGCGTCCATTGCCAGTGAATTTGACGTTGTTGATGGCGGCCAGCTCAATCATTTCTTGGGCATTGAGCGCGAAGGGGAGACTGCAGACATAACCATCGGCCATAAGCAGTATGTGGAGCAAATGCTACATACCTGGGGCATGTCAACGTGTAGGCCTGTAGCTACACCACTGGATGCAGGTCACCAAGTCAAGTGTGATGACGTCAACTGCGAGATTGTTAATGAAAAAAGCACGGCTATTATGAAACTTCACTATCAGGACACTGGCAAGCAGATCTATGGATACGTCGACGCAGACTGGGCGAACTATGCTGCAGATCGTAAATCATATAGTGGATATGTCTTTATTGGTGCAGCGCGATTTCATGGGAATCGAAGAAACAAAGTCTGGTGGCGTTAAGCAGTACTAAAGCCGAATATATTGCCTTATCTACCGCAGCAAGGGAAGCAACATATCTTAAAAAATTGTGACATGAAATGGGATTTGTAGAAACCAAGGCTATTTTATTGTAATGCGATAATCAAAGCGCCCAGTGCTTAGCTAAGAATCCAATTTTGCATAAACGTAGTAAGCACATCGACATAAAGTTCCACCATGTACGCGAGCTATATTCTAAGAACGAAATAGATGTTAAATATATATGTACTAATGATATGGTTGCCGATGTACTAACTAAAAATTTGCAAAAGAACAAACATGTAAAATGTACTAATGAAATGAATTGTTATTAATAAGTTTTTCAAGTATACAATTGTTGAGAAGGAGTATTGAAATATGCATAAGTTTTCGGCAACAACTAATACTTGAATACTGGTCACACTTAAGTCTTTTGTTTTACTTTGTGCTTATTCTTATTCTTAAGTATACCATTGTCTGTCGCTTACGAACCACTGAACGATGTAGACGTACATATGCGTAATAAAATAGAAACCTTTGAATCCTATACAGTTTCCTGTTTAGTTCCACTATAAAAAACATAATATAACCAACAGGTTATGGGCCCAGGGCTCTAAACTCGAAATCGTGCTATTAATTGTAATTACTGTGATTATAGGAAAAATTAATAAACATGAGTGGACAAGGGTTATATTCTATCGAAAAGTTGGATGACGAAAATTACGCAGTGTGGTCAGTGCAAATGAAAAGCATTTTGGTGCAAAATGATCTATGGCCGATAGTGTGCGGAAGAATTGTTAAAAATGAAGGTGACAGCGAAGAACAAAAGGCTCAGTTTGATACACGGGACGAAAAGGCACTAGCAAGCATATTGCTGGGTGTTAAAGCGTCGCAGATCAATTTCAACAAAAATTGCGCGTCGTCCAAAGAAGCATGGGAGAAGCTAATAAGTGTGTATCAACCGCGCGGGCCAGCAAGAAAAATTGCGTTATTCAAAAGTTTGCTCCGACTGAGTATGCCAGAAGGTGTAAGACTATGTGAATGCGTTTTCCAACATAGTTGAAAAATTAAAAGAAATTGAAATGAACATAAATGAGGACATGCTCACAATTTTGCTGTTAACGGGATTAGGAAAAAAGTTTGAAAACTTTGTTGTAGCTATCAAAACGCGTGAACAGTTGTCCTCCTTGTCTGATTTGAAAATCAAGATTGCTGAAGAAGGACAAAGACAATAAGTGAACAACGAACAAAGAAGCGGGTAATGGCATACAGCAAGCGTTTGTGTCGCGTACAAAAAATGCGCATCAGAAAACAGATCCGAAAAGGAATAAAAAATGTTATAGATGCGGCCGCGAAGGTCATTTTATTGCTGAGTGCAAGGAATAAGAGAAAAGTAAAGAAGGCAAAGAGAGACGCCAAATAAAGCGATCGCTAGCCATACTTGCGAATGCACAGAAAAACGACAACTTGACAAAATCGACGTGGTGTCTGGATAGTGGCGCCACTGCTCACATGTGTTGTGATAGGTCATGGTTTGTAGATATTAATGAGCACAAAGAGAAAATATTGCTTGCAGGAGAAAATTTCATATTTGCCGACGGCATTGGTACTGTGTGCATTACTGTGGGAAATTATTATCTTGAACTGCAAAATGTGTTGTTTGTTAATGAGTTGCAAGCAAACTTTATATCGGTATCAAAAGCTGCCGATAAAGGATACAGAGTTATTTGTGATAAAGACAGAGCAGTGATAAAAGAGAGATATGGATAATACAAGAAAAAGATGATTTTTTCAACATTGATGTAAAAATGAAGCAGTGTATGTACTCTAAGGCAAGCAGCACTGAGTTATGGAAATGGCATTATCGTTTTGGACACTTAAATCTGGCCAGTTTAAGGAAAATGGCAAGTGATGAGATGGTGCATGGTTTAAAATCAATCAATAAACATTTTGAAATAAAAAATGATTTGTGTGAAACCTGCGCAAAATGTAAAATAAGTGTAAAACCATTTCCAAAAGCATCTGAAAATCGTGCGGCACAATAATTGAGTTTGATTCACACTGATATTTGTGGACCAATAAGCACACGTACGGACTTAACATTCATTGACGATTACTCACGTTACACAGTTGTGTATTTTTTAAAGTCTCGCGACCAAATATTAAGCGCGTTTAAGGACTTTGTTGTGTTTGCCGAGAGAAAAAGTCGAAAAAAGTACAATTCGTAGCGATAACGGGCGCGAATATGTTAGTCATGAATTTGAAAAATTCCTGTCGGAACACGGAATTAAAAGACAACTGACAGTACCATATACTGCTCAACAAAACGGAGTTGCTGAGCGAGCAAATCGCACACTGGTAGAGATGGCCAGAAGTATGCTAGTACACTCGGGGGTAGATGAAACACTATGGGGTGAGGCAGTAAGGACTGCAGCATACTTACGCAACAGGTCAGAAACCAAGACATTGGCTAAAAAAACACCATTTGAGGTTTGGACAGGTAAGAAACCGTCTGTGTCGCACTTAAAGGTTTTCGGCTCAAAAGCAATTGTCTTAAATAAAGGGCACAGAAATAAGTTTAATCCAAAAGGAATCGAATATGTAATGATTGTATTGAATAGTGAACTTTCAGAGGAAGTTTATATGAAACAACCGCACGGATTTGTGAGCGATGAATTCCCTGATAAAGTCTTGAAGTTGAAAAAATCTCTCTATGGGCTTAAGCAAAGTGTTAGAGAATGGAACAGTAGGCTGGACGAAGTCTTGAGAAAACTGGGTTTTACTCCATGTGTCAGCGAGCCCTGCGTATATATACGCAATGGGCAAGGTAAAATTAATATAATTGCAGTTTATGTTGATGATCTTTTACTTGCCAGCTCAAATAAAGACGATTTGTTAAAAATCAAAGTGTCCATTGCCACTGAATTTGACGTTGTTGATGGCGGCCGGCTCAATCATTTCTTGGGCATAGAAATTGAGCGCGAAGGGGAGACTGGACACATAACAATCGGCCATTAGCAGTATGTGGAGCAAATGCTACATACCTGGGGCATGTCAACGTGTAGGCCTGTAGCTACACCACTAGATGCAGGTCACCAAGTCAAGTGTGATCACGTAAACTGCGAGATGGTTAATGAAAAAAGCTACCAATCATTGATAGGCTCATTGATGTATTTTGCCATAACAACCAGGCCGGACATACTACATTCGGTAGCGAAACTGGAACAACGAAATGCCAGCCCTCACAAGGAAGGAAACTTCACTATCATGAAACTTCACTATCAGGACACTGGCAAGCAGATCTATGGATACGTCGACGCAGACCGGGCGAACGATGCTGCAGATCGTAAATCATATAGTGGATATGTCCTTATTGGTGCAGGCAGCGCGATTTCATGGGAATCGAAGAAACAAAGTCTGGTATTGTTAAGCAGTACTGAAGCCGAATATATTGCCTTATCTACCGCAGCAAGGGAAGCAACATATCTTAAAAAATTGTTGCATGAAATGGGATTTGTAGAAACCATGCCTATTTTATTGTATTGCGATAATCAAAGCGCACAGTGCTTAGCAAAAAATCCGATATGCACATCGACATAAAGTTCCACCATGTACGCGAACTATATTCTAAGAACGAAATAGATGTTAAATATATATGTACTAATGATATGGTTGCTGATGTACTAACTAAAAATTTGCAAAAGAACAAACATGTAATATGTATTAAAGAAATGAATTGTTATTAATAAGTTTTTCAAGTATACAATTGTTGAGAACTAGTATTGAAATATGCATAAGTTTTCGGCAACAACTAATACTTGAATCCTGGTCACACTTAAGTCTTTTGTTTTACTTTGTACTTATTCTTATTCTTAAGTATACCATTGTCTGTCGCTTACGAACCACTGAACGATGTAGACGTACAGATGCGTAATAAAAAAAGAAACCTTTGAATCCGATACAGTTTCCTGTTTAGTTCCACTATAAAAACACATCATATAACTAACAGGTTATGGTCCCAGGGCTCTAAATACGAAATCGTGCTATTAATCGTAATTACTGTGTGGGATTATAGGAAAAATTAATAATAATAAAAAGAATAATAATAATAATAAAATAATAATAATAATAATAATAAAAATAATATTAATAATAATAATAATAATAATAATAATAATAATAATAATAATAATTAATAATAATAATAATTATTATTATTGAAAATAATATGTATCAGTGCAACCATTACTTATCGATGAATCGATATCCAAATACAGCGGCTAACAGCAGAAGATTTATGTTAATCTTGTTCTCTTGCGAATAAACTACGAAGCTGAACAGACGTCTTTTTAATCTGCTCCATCCTTTTCTGTGCGTTGATTGGGTTATGGGCCCAGGCACATGATTGGAACTCGAAGTGAAAATTACATTTTAGTTAACGAGCTAAACGAATTCTCACGAGTAAATTAATTCGCAGACAGCTATCAAGTTGTGCATACAATGGGTTCTATACATCAAATAGACAAACTCGAAGACAAGATTTTCGATTCTTGGGCTGTACAAATGCGCAGTGATCCGGTGCATGCAGAGCTGTGGGAATTGGCATCGGGTGCTCTCAAGGAGGAATATGCTGGCGAAGGAGTCAATTGGCGCGGCTAAGATAGCGAGGCCCTGGCTGTAATTACTCTAAGCGTCAAGCAATCGCAATTGGGCTATATAATAAATTGTGAGACGTCATTTGCAGCTTGGACAAAGCTGAAGGCGGAGCACCAGCCAACGGGACCGGTGCGTGAGGTGTCTTTATACAAAATGCTGTTAAGTTTGCAAATGTCAGACGGTCAAAATGTGTGTAGTCATTTGAACACATTTTGTGAAATCTTGGATGAGACGGCGTCATTGGGCATAGATATGGCTGACGAGCTGAAAGTAATTATCCTTCTTTCTAGTCTACCAAAAGATTACGAAAACTTTGTTGTCGCCATTGAGACGCGCGATGTTTTGCCAGAATTTGAAATTCTGTATATCAATGTAAAGGAAGAGGGAGAGAGAAGATCAAATGCTGACAGACAAAATGGAGAAACGCATCCTTTTACAGTTAACGTGAAAAGCAGTGGAAAAAGATACATACAAAAAATATGGGATGCTTTAATTGCGGCAAGCGAGGCCACATAAAAGCAGAGTGCCGAAGCATAAATGCACAAAAGGAAAAGAAGAGAAGCACGAGCAAAGAAGAAACACAACAGGAATTCAGTTTGTTAGGTTCATTAGACGCAAATGGATTAGATCGCTCAAAGTGGTGCATAGATAGTGGCGCTACAACACATGTGTTGTAATCGGGCAATGTTTAACAAGATGGAAAAACATACAAAGATGATCGGCTTGGCAGGAGACAGTTTTTTACATGCAAAAGGCGAGGTCAAGTTACAAACAGATCGCTACACAATTGTTATCAAAAATGTACTGCATGTTCCGGATCTAAAATGCAATCAAAGTTTATAGAATTTAAGCATTTGGTGAAAAATCAAACTGGTAGACGGATAAAGTGTATTCGCAGCGACAACGGGCGCGAATACGTGAACAAAACATTCGACGAGTATCTCAAAGCTAACGGTATAGCACGGCAATTGACGACACCATATACGCCTCAGCAGAACGGCGGGCTGAGAGGGCAAACCTTACCTTGTGGTTGAAATGACACGATGCCTGCTAGTACATTCTGGTTTAAAGGAGTCTTTATGGGGGGCGAGAAGCGATATCTACAGCAATTATTTGAGCAACCGATCACCCACGAGTGCGCTTACAAACCTGACGGCCATGGAAGCGTGGAATGGTAAAAAACCTTCAATTTGTCATTTTAAAGTTTTTGGTTCCAAATATTAATCGCGTTTAAGGACTTTGTTGTGTTTGCAGTGAGAAAAAAGGTTTGCGGAAAAAAGGTAAAAACTATTCGTAGCGATAACGGGCGCGAATATGTTAGTCATGAATTTGAAAAATTCCTGTCGGAACACGGAATTAAAAGACAACTGACAGTACCATATACTCCGCAGCAAAACGGAGTTGCTGAGCGAGCAAATCGCACACTGGTAGAGATAGCCAGAAGTATGTTTGGACACTCGGGGGTAGATTAAACGATATTGGGTGAGGCAGTAAGGACTGCAGCATACTTACGCAACAGGTCAGAAACCAAGACATTGGCTAAAAAAACACCATTTGAGGTTTGGACAGGTAAGAAACCGTCTGTGTCGCACTTAAAGGTTTTCGGCTCAAAAGCAATTGTCTTAAATAAAGGGCACAGAAATAAGTTTAATCCAAAAGGAACCGAATATGTAATGATTGGCTATTCGATGGCAGCAAAAGCATATCGCCTATTTTGTCCAGAGTCGAAGGAAGTTATCGAAAGCAGAGAAGTTATTTTTATAGAAAGTACTTTAGGTGGATCTGTAAGCGATAAAAAAGAAACAGTGCTGTGTGATGATTGTGCAACAGTAAATCAGCAGGCTGAGGCTGAGAATGTCCCGCAGACACAGGCAGAGATTGAAATCGGAGGACGACATACTGAAAGGGAAGATACTAACGAATATGAGAGTGCAGTAAGCTCGTGGTCCAGGGCGTCCACGAATGATAAAAACTGGAAAACCAGGTAGACCCCGCGAGCAGTATAATTTCTGAGTATGCTAAAGGCAGCGGAAATCGTCATTCCTGAAAATGTTAGCGACGCAAATCAGTCAGAAATGAGCCAAGAATGGTCAGCATCGATTCAGAAGGAGATAAAGGCACTTGAAGCCAATAAGACATGGGAGCTTGTGGACTTGCCAGCGAATAAGAAAGCGATAGGCTGCAAATGGGTTTTTGGCATAAAAGTTGACAAGGAACGATATGTAGAGCGCTTTAAGTCAAGATTAGTTGCTAAAGGGTGCGCGCAGCGATATAGCGTTGATTTCTTCAAGACGTTCTCTCCAGTTGTGAGATACTCGTCTGTACGAATGATTATGGCATTGGCAGTCGAACATAAGTTGTTTGTGCATCAGATGAACGTGTCTATGTCTACCTGAATAGTGAACTTTCAGAGGAAGTTTATATGAAACAACCGGACGGATTTGTGAGCGATGAATTCCCTGATAAAGTCTTGAAGTTGAAAAAATCTCTCTATGGGCTTAAGCAAAGTGGTAGAGAGTGAAACAGTAGGCTGGACGCAGTCTTGAGAAAACTGGGTTTTACTCCATGTGTCAGCGAGCCCTGCGTATATATACGAAATGGGCAAGGTAAAATTAATATAATTGCAGTTTATGTTGATGATCTTTTACTTGCCAGCTCAAATAAAGACGAATTGTTAAAAATCAAAGCGTCCATTGCCACTGAATTTGACGTTGTTGATGGCGGCCGGCTCAATCATTTCTTGGGCATAGAAATTGAGCGCGAAGGGGAGACTGGACACATAACAATCGGCCATAAGCAGTATGTGGAGCAAATGCTACATACCTGGGGCATGTCAACGTGTAGGCCTGTAGCTACACCACTGGATGCAGGTCACCAAGTCAAGTGTGATGACGTCAACTGCGAGATGGTTAATGCCCTCACAAGGAGGGAAACTTCACTATCATGAAACTTCACTATCAGGCACGTCGACGCAGACTGGGCGAACGATGCTGCAGATCGTAAATCATATAGTGGATATGTCCTTATTGGTGCAGGCAGCGCGATTTCATGGGAATCGAAGAAACAAAGTCTGGTGGTGTTAAGCAGTACTGAAGTACTGATATTGCCTTATCTACCGCAGCAAGGGAAGCAACATATCTTAAAAAATTGTTGCATGAAATGGGATTTGTAGAAGCCATGCCTATTTTATTGTATTGCGATAATCAAAGCGCACAGTGTTTAGGCAAAAATCCGATAAGCACATCGACATAAAGTTCCACCATGTACGCGAACTATATTCTAAGAACGAAATAGATGTTAAATATATATGTACTAATGATATGGTTGCTGATGTACTAACTAAAAATTTGCAAAAGAACAAACATGTAATATGTATTAATGAAATGAATTGTTATTAATAAGTTTTTCAAGTATACAATTGTTGAGAACTAGTATTGAAATATGCATAAGTTTTCGGCAACAACTAATACTTGAATCCTGGTCACACTTAAGTCTTTTGTTTTACTTTGTACTTATTCTTATTCTTAAGTATACCATTGTCTGTCGCTTACGAACCACTGAACGATGTAGACGTACAGATGCGTAATAAAAAAAGAAACCTTTGAATCCGATACAGTTTCCTGTTTAGTTCCACTATAAAAAACATCATACAACTAACAGGTTATGGTCCCAGGGCTCTAAATACGAAATCGTGCTATTAATCGTAATTACTGTGTGAGATTATAGGAAAAATTAATAATAATAAAAAAGAATAATAATAATAATAAAAATAATAATAATAATAATAATAATAATAATATTAATATTAATAATAATAATAATAATTATTATTGAAAATAATATGTATCAGTGCAACCATGTCATATTAATTATCGATGAATCGATATCCGAATACAGCTGCTAACAGCAGAAGCTTTATGTTAATCTTTTTCTCTTGCGAATAAACTACGAAGCTGAACAGACGTCATTTTAATCTGCTCCATCCTTTTGTGTGTGTTGATTGGGTTATGGGCCCAGGCACATGATTGGAACTCGAAGTGAAAATTACATTTTAGTTAACGAGCTAAACGAATTCTCACGAGTAAATTAATTCGCAGACAGTTATCAAGTTGTGCATACAATGGGTTCTATACATCAAATAGACAAACTCGAAGACAAGAATTTCGATTCTTGGGCTGTACAAATGCGCAGTGATCCGGTGCATGCAGAGCTGTGGGAATTGGCATCGGGTGCGCTCTCAAGGAGGAGAATATGCTGGCGAAGGAGTCAATTGGCGCGGCTAAGATAGCGAGGCCCTGGCTGTAATTACTCTAAGCGTCAAGCAATCGCAATTGGGCTATATAATAAATTGTGAGACGTCATTTGCAGCTTGGACAAAGCTGAAGGCGGAGCACCAGCCAACGGGCAAATGTCAGACGGTCAAAATGTGTGTAGTCATTTGAACACATTTTGTGAAATCTTGGATGAGACGGCGTCATTGGGCATAGATATGACTGACGAGCTGAAAGTAATTATCCTTCTTTCTAGTCTACCAAAAGATTACGAAAACTTTGTTGTCGCCATTGAGACGCGCGATGTTTTGCCAGAATTTGAAATTCTGTATATCAATGTAAAGGAAGAGGGAGAGAGAAGATCAAATGCTGACAGACAAAATGGAGAAACGCATCCTTTTACAGTTAACGTGAAAAGCAGTGGAAAAAAGATACATACAAAAATATGGGATGCTTTAATTGCGGCAAGCGAGGCCACATAAAAGCAGAGTGCCGAAGCATAAATGCACAAAAGGAAAAGAAGAGAAGCACGAGCAAAGAAGAAACACAACAGGAATTCAGTTGGTTAGGTTCATTAGACGCAAATGGATTAGATCGCTCAAAGTGGTGCATAGATAGTGGCGCTACAAGCCACATGTGTTGTAATCGGGCAATGTTTAACAAGATGGAAAAACATACAAAGATGATCGGCTTGGCAGGAGACAGTTTTTTACATGCAGAGGGAAAAGGCGAGGTCAAGTTACAAACAGATCGCTACATAATTGTTATCAAAAATGTACTGCATGTTCCGGATCTAAAAGGCAATCAAAGTTTGTTGAATTTAAGCATTTGGTGAAAAAACAAACTGGTAGACGGATAAAGTGTATTCGCAGCGACAACGGGCGCGAATACGTGAACAAAACATTCGACGAGTATCTCAAAGCTAACGGTATAGCACGGCAATTGACGACACCATATACGCCTCAGCAGAACGGCGTGGCTGAGAGGGCAAACCTTACCCTTGGTTGAAATGACACGATGCCTGCTAGTACATTCTGGTTTAAAGGGGTCTTTATGGGCAGAAGCGATATCTACAGCAATTATTTGCGCAACCGATCACCCACGAGTGCGCTTACAAACCTGACGGCCATGGAAGCGTGGAATGGTAAAAAACCTTCAATTTGTCATTTTAAAGTTTTTGGTTCCAAATATTAATCGCGTTTAAGGACTTTGTTGTGTTTGCAGTGAGAAAAAAGGTTTGCGGAAAAAAGGTAAAAACTATTCGTAGCGATAACGGGCGCGAATATGTTAGTCATGAATTTGAAAAATTCCTGTCGGAACACGGAATTAAAAGACAACTGACAGTACCATATACTCCGCAGCAAAACGGAGTTGCTGAGCGAGCAAATCGCACACTGGTAGAGATGGCCAGAACCAAGACATTGGCTAAAAAAACACCATTTGAGGTTTGGACAGGTAAGAAACCGTCTGTGTCGCACTTAAAGGTTTTCGGCTCAAAAGGAATTGTCTTAAATAAAGGGCACAGAAATAAGTTCAGTCCAAAAGGAACCGAATATGTAATGATTGGCTATTCGATGGCAGCAAAAGCATATCGCCTATTTTGTCCAGAGTCCAAGGAAGTTATCGAAAGCAGAGAAGTTATTTTTATAGAAAGTACTTTAGGTGGATCTGTAAGCGATAAAAAGAAACAGTGCTGTGTGATGATTGTGCAACAGTAAATCAGCAGGCTGAGGCTGAGAATGTCCCGCAGACACAGGCAGAGATTGAAATCGGAGGACGACATACTGAAAGGGAAGATACTAACGAATATGAGAGTGCAGTAAGCTCGTGGTCCAGGGCGTCCACGAATGATAAAAACTGGAAAACCAGGTAGACCCCGCGAGCAGTATAATTTCTGAGTATGCTAAAGGCAGCGGAAATCGTCATTCCTGAAAATGTTAGCGACGCAAATCAGTCAGAAATGAGCCAAGAATGGTCAGCATCGATTCAGAAGGAGATAAAGGCACTTGAAGCCAATAAGACATGGGAGCTTGTGGACTTGCCAGCGAATAAGAAAGCGATAGGCTGCAAATGGGTTTTTGGCATAAAAGTTGACAAGGAACGATATGTAGAGCGCTTTAAGTCAAGATTAGTTGCTAAAGGGTGCGCGCAGCGATATAGCGTTGATTTCTTCAAGACGTTCTCTCCAGTTGTGAGATACTCGTCTGTACGAATGATTATGGCATTGGCAGTCGAACATAAGTTGTTTGTGCATCAGATGAACGTGTCTATGTCTACCTGAATAGTGAACTTTCAGAGGAAGTTTATATGAAACAACCGGACGGATTTGTGAGCGATGAATTCCCTGATAAAGTCTTGAAGTTGAAAAAATCTCTATGGGCTTAAGCAAAGTGGTAGAGAGTGAAACAGTAGGCTGGACGCAGTCTTGAGAAAACTGGGTTTTACTCCATGTGTCAGCGAGCCCTGCGTATATATACGAAATGGGCAAGGTAAAATTAATATAATTGCAGTTTATGTTGATGATCTTTTACTTGCCAGCTCAAATAAAGACGAATTGTTAAAAATCAAAGCGTCCATTGCCACTGAATTTGACGTTGTTGATGGCGGCCGGCTCAATCATTTCTTGGGCATAGAAATTGAGCGCGAAGGGGAGACTGGACACATAACAATCGGCCATAAGCAGTATGTGGAGCAAATGCTACATACCTGGGGCATGTCAACGTGTAGGCCTGTAGCTACACCACTGGATGCAGGTCACCAAGTCAAGTGTGATGACGTCAACTGCGAGATGGTTAATGCCCTCACAAGGAGGGAAACTTCACTATCATGAAACTTCACTATCAGGCACGTCGACGCAGACTGGGCGAACGATGCTGCAGATCGTAAATCATATAGTGGATATGTCCTTATTGGTGCAGGCAGCGCGATTTCATGGGAATCGAAGAAACAAAGTCTGGTGGTGTTAAGCAGTACTGAAGTACTGATATTGCCTTATCTACCGCAGCAAGGGAAGCAACATATCTTAAAAAATTGTTGCATGAAATGGGATTTGTAGAAGCCATGCCTATTTTATTGTATTGCGATAATCAAAGCGCACAGTGTTTAGCAAAAATCCGATAAGCACATCGACATAAAGTTCCACCATGTACGCGAACTATATTCTAAGAACGAAATAGATGTTAAATATATATGTACTAATGATATGGTTGCCGATGTACTAACTAAAAATTTGCAAAAGAACAAACATGTAATATGTATTAATGAAATGAATTGTTATTAATAAGTTTTTCAAGTATACAATTGTTGAGAAGTAGTATTGAAATATGCATAAGTTTTCGGCAACAACTAATACTTGAATCCTGGTCACACTTAAGTCTTTTGTTTTACTTTGTACTTATTCTTATTCTTAAGTATACCATTGTCTGTCGCTTACGAACCACTGAACGATGTAGACGTACAGATGCGTAATAAAAAAGAAACCTTTGAATCCGATACAGTTTCCTGTTTAGTTCCACTATAAAAAACATCATATAACTAACAGGTTATGGTCCCAGGGCTCTAAATACGAAATCGTGCTATTAATCGTAATTACTGTGTGAGATTATAGGAAAAATTAATAATAATAAAAGGAATAATAATAATAATAAAAATAATAATAAAAATAATAATAATAATAATAATAATAATAATATTAATAATAATAATAATAATAATAATAATAATAATAATAATAATAATAATAATAATAATAATAAAAATTAATAATAATAATAATAATTATTATTGAAAATAATATGTATCAGTGCAACCATTACTTATCGATGAATCGATATCCAAATACAGCGGCTAACAGCAGAAGCTTTATGTTAATCTTGTTCTCTTGCGAATAAACTACGAAGCTGAACAGACGTCTTTTTAATCTGCTCCATCCTTTTCTGTGCGTTGAGTGGGTTATGGGCCCAGGCACATGATTGGAACTCGAAGTGAAAATTACATTTTAGTTAACGAGCTAAACGAATTCTCACGAGTAAATTAATTCGCAGACAGTTATCAAGTTGTGCATACAATGGGTTCTATACATCAAATAGACAAACTCGAAGACAAGAATTTCGATTCTTGGGCTGTACAAATGCGCAGTGATCCGGTGCATGCAGAGCTGTGGGAATTGGCATCGGGTGCTCTCAAGGAGGAATATGCTGGCGAAGGAGTCAATTGGCGCGGCTAAGATAGCGAGGCCCTGGATGTAATTACTCTAAGCGTCAAGCAATCGCAATTGGGCTATATAATAAATTGTGAGACGTCATTCGCAGCTTGGACAAAGCTGAAGGCGGAGCACCAGCCAACGGGACCGGTGCGTGAGGTGTCTTTATACAAAATGCTGTTAAGTTTGCAAATGTCAGACGGTCAAAATGTGTAGTCATTTGAACACATTTTGTGAAATCTTGGATGAGACGGCGTCAGTGGGCATAGATATGACTGACGAGCTGAAAGTAATTATCCTTCTTTCTAGTCTACCAAAAGATTACGAAAACTTTGTTGTCGCCATTGAGACGCGCGATGTTTTGCCAGAATTTGAAATTCTGTATATCAATGTAAAGGAAGAGGGAGAGAGAAGATCAAATGCTGACAGACAAAATGGAGAAACGCATCCTTTTACAGTTAACGTGAAAAGCAGTGGAAAAAAGATACATACAAAAAATATGGGATGCTTTAATTGCGGCAAGCGAGGCCACATAAAAGCAGAGTGCCGAAGCATAAATGCACAAAAGGAAAAGAAGAGAAGCACGAGCAAAGAAGAAACACAACAGGAATTCAGTTTGTTAGGTTCATTAGACGCAAATGGATTAGATCGCTCAAAGTGGTGCATAGATAGTGGCGCTACAAGCCACATGTGTTGTAATCGGGCAATGTTTAACAAGATGGAAAAACATACAAAGATGATCGGCTTGGCAGGAGACAGTTTTTTACATGCAAAAGGCGAGGTCAAGTTACAAACAGATCGCTACACAATTGTTATCAAAAATGTACTGCATGTTCCGGATCTAAAATGCAATCAAAGTTTATAGAATTTAAGCATTTGGTGAAAAATCAAACTGGTAGACGGATAAAGTGTATTCGCAGCGACAACGGGCGCGAATACGTGAACAAAACATTCGACGAGTATCTCAAAGCTAACGGTATAGCACGCCAATTGACGACACCATATACGCCTCAGCAGAACGGCGTGGCTGAGAGGGCAAACCTTACCTTGGTTGAAATGACACGATGCCTGCTAGTACATTCTGGTTTAAAGGAGTCTTTATGGGCAGAAGCGATATCTACAGCAATTATTTGAGCAACCGATCACCCACGAGTGCGCTTACAAACCTGACGGCCATGGAAGCGTGGAATGGTAAAAAACCTTCAATTTGTCATTTTAAAGTTTTTGGTTCCAAATATTAATCGCGTTTAAGGACTTTGTTGTGTTTGCAGTGAGAAAAAAGGTTTGCGGAAAAAAGGTAAAAACTATTCGTAGCGATAACGGGCGCGAATATGTTAGTCATGATATGTTAGAATTAAAAGACAACTGACAGTACCATATACTCCGCAGCAAAACGGAGTTGCTGAGCGAGCAAATCGCACACTGGTAGAGATGGCCAGAAGTATGCTAGTACACTCGGGGGTAGATTAAACGCTATGGGGTGAGGCGGTAAGGACTGCAGCATACTTACGCAACAGGTCAGAAACCAAGACATTGGCTAAAAAAACACCATTTGAGGTTTGGACAGGTAAGAAACCGTCTGTGTCGCACTTAAAGGTTTTCGGCTCAAAAGCAATTGTCTTAAATAAAGGGCACAGAAATAAGTTCAGTCCAAAAGGAACCGAATATGTAATGATTGGCTATTCGATGGCAGCAAAAGCATATCGCCTATTTTGTCCAGAGTCGAAGGAAGTTATCGAAAGCAGAGAAGTTATTTTTATAGAAAGTACTTTAGGTGGATCTGTAAGCGATAAAAAAGAAACAGTGCTGTGTGATGATTGTGCAACAGTAAATCAGCAGGCTGAGGCTGAGAATGTCCCGCAGACACAGGCAGAGATTGAAATCGGAGGACGACATACTGAAAGGGAAGATACTAACGAATATGAGAGTGCAGTAAGCTCGTGGTCCAGGGCGTCCACGAATGATAAAAACTGGAAAACCAGGTAGACCCCGCGAGCAGTATAATTTCTGAGTATGCTAAAGGCAGCGGAAATCGTCATTCCTGAAAATGTTAGCGACGCAAATCAGTCAGAAATGAGCCAAGAATGGTCAGCATCGATTCAGAAGGAGATAAAGGCACTTGAAGCCAATAAGACATGGGAGCTTGTGGACTTGCCAGCGAATAAGAAAGCGATAGGCTGCAAATGGGTTTTTGGCATAAAAGTTGACAAGGAACGATATGTAGAGCGCTTTAAGTCAAGATTAGTTGCTAAAGGGTGCGCGCAGCGATATAGCGTTGATTTCTTCAAGACGTTCTCTCCAGTTGTGAGATACTCGTCTGTACGAATGATTATGGCATTGGCAGTCGAACATAAGTTGTTTGTGCATCAGATGAACGTGTCTATGTCTACCTGAATAGTGAACTTTCAGAGGAAGTTTATATGAAACAACCGGACGGATTTGTGAGCGATGAATTCCCTGATAAAGTCTTGAAGTTGAAAAAATCTCTATGGGCTTAAGCAAAGTGGTAGAGAGTGAAACAGTAGGCTGGACGCAGTCTTGAGAAAACTGGGTTTTACTCCATGTGTCAGCGAGCCCTGCGTATATATACGAAATGGGCAAGGTAAAATTAATATAATTGCAGTTTATGTTGATGATCTTTTACTTGCCAGCTCAAATAAAGACGAATTGTTAAAAATCAAAGCGTCCATTGCCACTGAATTTGACGTTGTTGATGGCGGCCGGCTCAATCATTTCTTGGGCATAGAAATTGAGCGCGAAGGGGAGACTGGACACATAACAATCGGCCATAAGCAGTATGTGGAGCAAATGCTACATACCTGGGGCATGTCAACGTGTAGGCCTGTAGCTACACCACTGGATGCAGGTCACCAAGTCAAGTGTGATGACGTCAACTGCGAGATGGTTAATGCCCTCACAAGGAGGGAAACTTCACTATCATGAAACTTCACTATCAGGCACGTCGACGCAGACTGGGCGAACGATGCTGCAGATCGTAAATCATATAGTGGATATGTCCTTATTGGTGCAGGCAGCGCGATTTCATGGGAATCGAAGAAACAAAGTCTGGTGGTGTTAAGCAGTACTGAAGTACTGATATTGCCTTATCTACCGCAGCAAGGGAAGCAACATATCTTAAAAAATTGTTGCATGAAATGGGATTTGTAGAAGCCATGCCTATTTTATTGTATTGCGATAATCAAAGCGCACAGTGTTTAGCAAAAAATCCGATAAGCACATCGACATAAAGTTCCACCATGTACGCGAACTATATTCTAAGAACGAAATAGATGTTAAATATATATGTACTAATGATATGGTTGCCGATGTACTAACTAAAAATTTGCAAAAGAACAAACATGTAATATGTATTAATGAAATGAATTGTTATTAATAAGTTTTTCAAGTATACAATTGTTGAGAAGTAGTATTGAAATATGCATAAGTTTTCGGCAACAACTAATACTTGAATCCTGGTCACACTTAAGTCTTTTGTTTTACTTTGTACTTATTCTTATTCTTAAGTATACCATTGTCTGTCGCTTACGAACCACTGAACGATGTAGACGTACAGATGCGTAATAAAAAAGAAACCTTTGAATCCGATACAGTTTCCTGTTTAGTTCCACTATAAAAAAACATCATATAACTAACAGGTTATGGTCCCAGGGCTCTAAATACGAAATCGTGCTATTAATCGTAATTACTGTGTGAGATTATAGGAAAAATTAATAATAATAAAAGGAATAATAATAATAATAAAAATAATAATAAAAATAATAATAATAATAATAATAATAATAATATTAATAATAATAATAATAATAATAATAATAATAATAATAATAATAATAATAATAATAATAATAATAATATTAATAATAATAATAATAATTATTATTGAAAATAATATGTATCAGTGCAACCATTACTTATCGATGAATCGATATCCAAATACAGCGGCTAACAGCAGAAGCTTTATGTTAATCTTGTTCTCTTGCGAATAAACTACGAAGCTGAACAGACGTCTTTTTAATCTGCTCCATCCTTTTCTGTGCGTTGAGTGGGTTATGGGCCCAGGCACATGATTGGAACTCGAAGTGAAAATTACATTTTAGTTAACGAGCTAAACGAATTCTCACGAGTAAATTAATTCGCAGACAGTTATCAAGTTGTGCATACAATGGGTTCTATACATCAAATAGACAAACTCGAAGACAAGAATTTCGATTCTTGGGCTGTACAAATGCGCAGTGATCCGGTGCATGCAGAGCTGTGGGAATTGGCATCGGGTGCTCTCAAGGAGGAATATGCTGGCGAAGGAGTCAATTGGCGCGGCTAAGATAGCGAGGCCCTGGATGTAATTACTCTAAGCGTCAAGCAATCGCAATTGGGCTATATAATAAATTGTGAGACGTCATTCGCAGCTTGGACAAAGCTGAAGGCGGGGAGCACCAGCCAACGGGACCGGTGCGTGAGGTGTCTTTATACAAAATGCTGTTAAGTTTGCAAATGTCAGACGGTCAAAATGTGTAGTCATTTGAACACATTTTGTGAAATCTTGGATGAGACGGCGTCAGTGGGCATAGATATGACTGACGAGCTGAAAGTAATTATCCTTCTTTCTAGTCTACCAAAAGATTACGAAAACTTTGTTGTCGCCATTGAGACGCGCGATGTTTTGCCAGAATTTGAAATTCTGTATATCAATGTAAAGGAAGAGGGAGAGAGAAGATCAAATGCTGACAGACAAAATAGAGACACGCATCCTTTTACAGTTAACGTGAAAAGCAGTGGAAAAAAGATACATACAAAAAATATGGAATGCTTTAATTGCGGCAAGCGAGGCCACATAAAAGCAGAGTGCCGAAGCATAAATGCACAAAAGGAAAAGAAGAGAAGCACGAGCAAAGAAGAAACACAACAGGAATTCAGTTTGTTAGGTTCATTAGACGCAAATGGATTAGATCGCTCAAAGTGGTGCATAGATAGTGGCGCTACAAGCCACATGTGTTGTAATCGGGCAATGTTTAACAAGATGGAAAAACATACAAAGATGATCGGCTTGGCAGGAGACAGTTTTTTACATGCAAAAGGCGAGGTCAAGTTACAAACAGATCGCTACACAATTGTTATCAAAAATGTACTGCATGTTCCGGATCTAAAATGCAATCAAAGTTTATAGAATTTAAGCATTTGGTGAAAAATCAAACTGGTAGACGGATAAAGTGTATTCGCAGCGACAACGGGCGCGAATACGTGAACAAAACATTCGACGAGTATCTCAAAGCTAACGGTATAGCACGCCAATTGACGACACCATATACGCCTCAGCAGAACGGCGTGGCTGAGAGGGCAAACCTTACCTTGGTTGAAATGACACGATGCCTGCTAGTACATTCTGGTTTAAAGGAGTCTTTATGGGCAGAAGCGATATCTACAGCAATTATTTGAGCAACCGATCACCCACGAGTGCGCTTACAAACCTGACGGCCATGGAAGCGTGGAATGGTAAAAAAACCTTCAATTTGTCATTTTAAAGTTTTTGGTTCCAAATATTAATCGCGTTTAAGGACTTTGTTGTGTTTGCAGTGAGAAAAAAGGTTTGCGGAAAAAAGGTAAAAACTATTCGTAGCGATAACGGGCGCGAATATGTTAGTCATGATATGTTAGAATTAAAAGACAACTGACAGTACCATATACTCCGCAGCAAAACGGAGTTGCTGAGCGAGCAAATCGCACACTGGTAGAGATGGCCAGAAGTATGCTAGTACACTCGGGGGTAGATTAAACGCTATGGGGTGAGGCGGTAAGGACTGCAGCATACTTACGCAACAGGTCAGAAACCAAGACATTGGCTAAAAAACACCATTTGAGGTTTGGACAGGTAAGAAACCGTCTGTGTCGCACTTAAAGGTTTTCGGCTCAAAAGCAATTGTCTTAAATAAAGGGCACAGAAATAAGTTCAGTCCAAAAGGAACCGAATATGTAATGATTGGCTATTCGATGGCAGCAAAAGCATATCGCCTATTTTGTCCAGAGTCGAAGGAAGTTATCGAAAGCAGAGAAGTTATTTTTATAGAAAGTACTTTAGGTGGATCTGTAAGCGATAAAAAAGAAACAGTGCTGTGTGATGATTGTGCAACGGTAAATCAGCAGGCTGAGGCTGAGAATGTCCCGCAGACACAGGCAGAGATTGAAATCGGAGGACGACATACTGAAAGGGAAGATACTGACGAATATGAGAGTGCAGTAACTGATGAAGCAGAGCCGCCCGTAAACTGTGAAGCTCGTGGTCCAGGGCGTCCACGAAAGATAAAAACTGGAAAACCAGGTAGACCCCGCAAGCAGTATAATTGCCTGAATATGCTGAAGGCAGAGGAAATCGTCATTCCTGAAAATGTTAGCGACGCAAATGAGTCAGAAATGAGCCAAGAATGGTCAGCATCGATTCAGAAGGAGATAAAGGCACTTGAAGCCAATAAGACATGGGAGCTTGTGGACTTGCCAGCGAATAAGAAAGCGATAGGCTGCAAATGGGTTTTTGGCATAAAAGTTGACAAGGAACGATATGTAGAGCGCTTTAAGTCAAGATTAGTTGCTAAAGGGTGCGCGCAGCGATATAGCGTTGATTTCTTCAAGACGTTCTCTCCAGTTGTGAGATACTCGTCTGTACGAATGATTATGGCATTGGCAGTCGAACATAAATTGTTTGTGCATCAGATGAACGTGTCTATGTCTACCTGAATAGTGAACTTTCAGAGGAAGTTTATATGAAACAACCGGACGGATTTGTGAGCGATGAATTCCCTGATAAAGTCTTGAAGTTGAAAAAATCTCTATGGGCTTAAGCAAAGTGGTAGAGAGTGGAACAGTAGGCTGGACGCAGTCTTGAGAAAACTGGGTTTTACTCCATGTGTCAGCGAGCCCTGCGTATATATACGAAATGGGCAAGGTAAAATTAATATAATTGCAGTTTATGTTGATGATCTTTTACTTGCCAGCTCAAATAAAGACGAATTGTTAAAAATCAAAGCGTCCATTGCCACTGAATTTGACGTTGTTGATGGCGGCCGGCTCAATCATTTCTTGGGCATAGAAATTGAGCGCGAAGGGGAGACTGGACACATAACAATCGGCCATAAGCAGTATGTGGAGCAAATGCTACATACCTGGGGCATGTCAACGTGTAGGCCTGTAGCTACACCACTGGATGCAGGTCACCAAGTCAAGTGTGATGACGTCAACTGCGAGATGGTTAATGAAAAAAGCTACCAATCATTGATAGGCTCATTGATGTATTTGGCCATAACAACCAGGCCGGACATACTACATTCGGTAGCGAAACTGGAACAACGAAATGCCAGCCCTCACAAGGAGGGAAACTTCACTATCATGAAACTTCACTATCAGGACACTGGCAAGCAGATCTATGGATACGTCGACGCAGACTGGGCGAACGATGCTGCAGATCGTAAATCATATAGTGGATATGTCCTTATTGGTGCAGGCAGCGCGATTTCATGGGAATCGAAGAAACAAAGACTGGTGGCGTTAAGCAGTACTGAAGCCGAATATATTGCCTTATCTACCGCAGCAAGGGAAGCAACATATATTAAAAAATTGTTGCATGAAATGGGATTTGTAGAAAGCATGCCTATTTTATTATATTGCGATAATCAAAGCGCACAGTGCTTAGCAAAAAATCCGATAAGCACATCGACATAAAGTTCCACCATGTACGCGAACTATATTCTAAGAACGAAATAGATGTTAAATATATATGTATATCATTAGTAGTATTGCCGAAGTACTAACTAAAAATTTGCAAAAGAACAAACATGTAATATGTATTAATGAAATGAATTGTTATTAATAAGTTTTTCAAGTATACAATTGTTGAGAAGTAGTATTGAAATATGCATAAGTTTTCGGCAACAACTAATACTTGCATCCTGGTCACACTTAAGTCTTTTGTTTTACTTTGTACTTATTCTTATTGTTAAGTATACCATTGTCTGTCGCTTACGAACCACTGAACGATGAAGACGTACAGATGCGTAATAAAAAAGAAACCTTTGAATCCGATACAGTTTCCTGTTTAGTTCCACTATAAAAAACATCATTTAACTAGCAGGTTAGGGTCCCAGGGCTCTAAATACGAAATCGTGCTATTAATCGTAATTACTGTGTGGGATTATAGGAAAAATTAATAATAATAATAATAAAACTAATAATAATAATAATAATAATAATAATATTAATAATAATAATAATAATAATAATAATAATAATAATAATAATAATAATAATAATAATAATAATAATAATAATAATAATAATAATAATAATATTAATAATAATAATTATTATTGAAAATAATATGTATCAGTGCAACCATGTCATGTTACTTATCGATGAATCGATATCCGAATACAGCTGCTAACAGCAGAAGCTTTATGTTAATCTTGTTCTCTTGCGAATAAACTACGAAGCTGAACAGACGTCATTTTAATCTGCTCCATCCTTTTCTGTGCGTTGATTGGGTTATGGGCCCAGGCACATGATTGGAACTCGAAGTGAAAATTACATTTTAGTTAACGAGCTAAACGAATTCTCACGAGTAAATTAATTCGCAGACAGTTATCAAGTTGTGCATCAAATAGACAAACTCGAAGACAAGAATTTCGATTCTTGGGCTGTACAAATGCGCAGCGATCCGGTGCATGCAGAGCTGTGGGAATTGGCATCGGGTGCTCTCAAGGAGGAATATGCTGGCGAAGGAGTCAATTGGCGCGGCTAAGATAGCAAGGCCCTGGATGTAATTACTCTAAGCGTCAAGGAATCGCAATTGGGCTATATAATAAATTGTGAGACGTCATTCGCAGCTTGGACAAAGCTGAAGGCGGAGCACCAGCCAACGGGACCGGTGCGTGAGGTGTCTTTATACAAAATGCTGTTAAGTTTGCAAATGTCAGACGGTCAAAATGTGTGTAGTCATTTGAACACATTTTGTGAAATCTTGGATGAGACGGCGTCATTGGGCATAGATATGACTGACGAGCTGAAAGTAATCATCCTTCTTTCTAGTCTACCAAAAGATTACGAAAACTTTGTTGTCGCCATTGAGACGCGCGATGTTTTGCCAGAATTTGAAATTCTGTATATCAATGTAAAGGAAGAGGGAGAGAGAAGATCAAATGCTGACAGACAAAATAGAGACACGCATCCTTTACAGTTAACGTGAAAAGCAGTGGAAAAAAGATACATACAAAAAATATGGAATGCTTTAATTGCGGCAAGCGAGGCCACATAAAAGCAGAGTGCCGAAGCATAAATGCACAAAAGGAAAAGAAGAGAAGCACGAGCAAAGAAGAAACACAACGGGAATTCAGTTTGTTAGGTTCATTAGACGCAAATGGATTTGATCGCTCAAAGTGGTGCATAGATAGTGGCGCTACAAGCCACATGTGTTGTAATCGGGCAATGTTTAACAAGATGGAAAAACATACAAAGATGATCGGCTTGGCAGGAGAAATTTTTTTACATGCAGAGGGAAAAGGCGAGGTCAAGTTACAAACAGATCGCTACACAATTGTTATCAAAAATGTACTGCATGTTCCGGATCTAAAAGGCAATCAAAGTTTGTTGAATTTAAGCATTTGGTGAAAAAACAAACTGGTAGACGGATAAAGTGTATTCGCAGCGACAACGGGCGCGAATACGTGAACAAAACCTTCGACGACTATCTCAAAGCTAACGGTATGGCACGGCAATAGACGACACCATATACGCCTCAGCAGAACAGCGTGGCTGAGAGGGCAAACCGTACCTTGGTTAATATGACACGATGCCTGCTAGTACATTCTGGTTTAAAGGAGTCTTTATGGGCAGAAGCGATATCTACAGCAGTTTATTTGCGCAACCGATCACCCACGAGTGCGCTTACAAACATGACGCCCATGGAGCGTGGAATGGTAAGAAACCTTCAATTTGTCATTTAAAAGTTTTTGGTTCCATTGCAGTGGCCTTGGAAAAGGGTAAGCGGCTAAGCAAATTCAATGCCAAGGCGCTTGAATAACGTATGGTCGGATATGCCAGAGATTCAAAAGGATATCGTTTTTATAATCCGAGCACTGGGCAAGTGGTCGAGAAGAGAGATGTGCTGCTCAATGTGCAATGCGGCAGTGAGCAGGGCGATACTGGAGCCGTCTTTGATTTGATTTGCCAACGTGTGCAAAGAAAAATAAAGGTCAATCGAGCGCAGGCAGCGACAGAGATAGCTCATACGTAGCCAACGTCGGTTTAAATAATGGCAGTGGCTCAGACGACGAAGCCAAAGCCGGCTTAAATAATGGTAGTGACTCAAATGACAAAGTTAACGTCGGTTCCAAAAATTATTCGCACTGGAAAGCGTGGACGACCTAAGAAGCAATATAATATTCTCGGAGCTGTGGAAGGCCGCGACATACAAATTCCTACATCCTACGAGGAGGCCATCAGCTGTTCCGACGCTGCACTGTGGCGTGAAGCAATGAACATATGTTGAATAAAACGTGGCAAATTGAGGAATTGCCAAAAGATCAACGTGCAATTGACTGTCAATGGGTTTTCAACATCAAACGAGGAGCGAAGGGATGTGCACAGAAATATGGTGTGATCTTTACTGAAACGTTTTCACTTGTATGCAGACTGGAAAGTGTACGTTTCATTCTAGCCCTGGCTGCCGAGCTAAAGCTGCATCTGCACCAGATGGACGTGTGCACAGCATACCTAAATAGTGACCTAGCAGACACCATTTACTTGAAACAACCATTGGGCTTCACTGATAATGATCAGCCAAGCAAGGTCCTATTGCTGAAGAAGGCAATGGCTATGGGCAGAAACAAGCAGGAAGGGAGTGGAACAGCAAGATCGATGGAGTTCTGCGACAAATTGGATTTATCCCTTGTGAACATGAAGCTTGCTTGTACCAGAATATGAAGGACAGTCTTGCTATGATACTGGTTTACGTAGATGACCTTATTATAGCATGTCAAAATAAAGATTGTCTGTATAGCATAAAGGCAAAGATATCAGAATGTTTTGAATGCGTAGACAAAGGACCCTTGCATGACCTACCTGGGCATGGAGGTCCAACGGGAAGGAGGCATGGAAAACTGCATATCTTCCGCCACGCCTTTGGAGGCACGATATCAAAATATTTGCGAAAGTGAAGAGTGTTGCAAAAAGGATGCGCAGGCATACCAATTACTTATTGGCGAACTGATGTGGCTGGCCTTGTCTACTAGGCCGGATATTTTGCACTCAGTGACAAAATTAGCGCAGTGAAACAAGGAACAACATCTGGCGGGTGTTAAACATGTCCTAAGGTATTTATCATCAACATGTAACTTGAAGCTGCACTACAAAGAGTGCCAGCAGGCTCTTGTGGGCTACGTGGACGCCGACTGGGGTGGTGACAGGACGGATCGTCGGTCGTATACTCGATATGTGTTTTTCTTAGCTGGAGGTCCTATCTCATGGAAGTCGGAAAACAGAAAAGTGTCGCACTCAGTAGCACAGAATCCAAGTACATAGCATTATCCACCGCATGCAAGGAGGCAATAGCATTGCGACGACTTATAGTGGAGATAGGATGTGGCGATACCAGCACGCAAACTGCCTTATGTTGCGATTATTTGGGTGCACAACAACTCGCTAGAAATCCTGTTCATCATGGGAGGACAAAACACATTGATATAAGATATAATTTTGTACGGGAAAATTGTTAAGGAAGGGCACATTAACCTGAAATATGTGTTAATAATAGCTAATGTTTTAACCAAAAATCTGGCAAAGCAGAAGCATAATGAACTTGCTAAGAGTTTAGGCTTAAAATAGACATGCAAACATGCTTGCATTGAGGAAGGGTATTGAAAATAATATGTATCAGTGCAACCATGTCATATTACTTATCGATGAATCGATATCCGAATACAGCTGCTAACAGCAGAAGCTTTATGTTAATCTTGCTCTCTTGCGAATAAACTACGAAACTGAACAGACGTCTTTTTAATCTGCTCCATCCTCTTTCTGTGGATGGTTCAGGGGATACCTCCCCTCAACAAATAATAATAATAATAATAATAATAATATTTATAATATTAATAATAATAATAATGTTCACACAAGAAGTGTATCTGGCAGTCGCCATCCAACCGCCATGTAACTCCGGAACCAGTACAGGGAACATAAAATTCACCTCACTTACACTAATACATTGTAATGTACTCTGAAAATATAGAACAGATGAAAAATAACCTTCAAGCGAACAAAACGTGTTTTTTTTCAAACCCAATTAAGAAAATTTGTGCAGAGCAGAAACGCTCCCCCAACGATACAGCATTTAGTAAAGTGCATCTGGAAGCCCTGCGGACGCCCTACTACAACATTTGGTCCTTCGAGCCGGATACTTCATCAACATTTGGCATATCCAGTTCGCCCCAGCAAGCATTGGTGGATCTGCAATAAAAGGTTCCAGGAACAGCTACAAATTCAAACAAGATAAGTAGCAGTGCACCTACCTAAACTCGTCCATTGCCAAATTTCTGGCAACTCCAGTCCGATTAATTCATATTTGTGTGTGTGAACATATTTTTTTGCTTCACATTGTCCGTGGTTTAATCGAGTGGCAATTGTATTTAAAAAATTCAAAAAAAAAAAACCGCAAATAAAATATTGTTCGTGGCCATAAGGGCATCTACAAAGGGACAAATATTAAAACAAATAAAACAGAAAGTGACTCCGATAAGGTCGCCATATTGGTGTCTGTACATATGTACATATGAATATACATATATGTACAAGTGCATACCCAAAATTTAACCGATCGCCATATTAATGTACGTAAGTACATCAAGACATATCTGCACACATAGGCTTTCGCACCGTTGAACAAGTGTATGCGCTTCTCCATTCTAACCTTCACCAAATAATCACGTACCTAAATATAAAAAATAAGACACACAATTCTGATTGTTATTTAGTTAATTAAAACCACACTGTGCAAATTCACCTGCATGTATACACACACACGCACATCATATTATATGTGTATTGTTTGCTATTTTTCCTCCACAGCAGCTTCAAGATCAATTTATATATTTATTTTTACCAATAAATTGGCAAGTGCAAAAGGTAAACAATCATCAGGGTTGTAAAGTATCAAGATCGGTTTTCGATAAACTGATTCTGAGAAACTTTATATTTTTGTATGTTTCCACTTTGCCATTGAGCTGCGTTTACTTAATAAAATACAAACATATGCATTACTTTTTCTTATTCTTATAAAAATTTATAAATCATAATTATAAGTTAAGACGTTTCCAAGTTGCGTAATAAATCGAATATCCGTGCGATTTTTCTTAAAATAACAAATTATACAAATAATTCTATGACAGAAAACCTTCCATTGATCTGCGTTTAGAATAAACGTACCTTTTCTTGAGCTCAATAATTAATAAGAAATAAGCAGCAATTTAGTAAATTATTAGTAAAATAATTAATTTAACAAAATTTTCCGATTTCGTTGGACTCAATAGTGAACACCATTTCGGTCATTCCATTTTATTCTGATATCTCGATTCCATCGTTCCTGTGCCATTTCTTATTCCGTTTTCGCTCGGCTGATTCAAATTATTTGTATTTGATCACATTTCACCTGGTTATTAAAATTTTTGGCTCTGTGAAGAGCCTAGTATCGGTGGTGATCAAAACAGCCACAAACGACTCACAGCACCGTCCGTTAAGGAGTCAAAGCGACCTTTAACCTCACCTAGAGCAGTTTTCGGGAAACTCAAGGTCGAGAGTACCAGCACAACCGTCCGCAAGACTGTGAGTCCGATTCCAACAAGAGATATTACCCCAAAAATTACCCGTTCGACTACGCAAAAAATGCAGAAGTCAAGCGAAATGGCACTGAACGACTTCGTTTCTATAACTGACCGACTAGGCCAGTTTGAAGTGAAGATCAATGACGCAGCGGACAGTGACGCGTCACTGTTCACCCTCCAAGTCCGACGAGATCAGATTAAGACTTTATGGGAAAAGGTAGAACGCGAGTACGAGTTATGTTCTAAAGCTCTCAACCAATGCGCTTACAGCAGCAGTGACCTGGTGGCTATGCAAGCAAAATATGATTACTCGTACTCCGTTTACGAGCGATGTGCGGCTCAACTAAGTGAGAAAATAGAAAGAGCCAATGTTTTAAATAGACAAGCTAAGCAACCCCTCTCCAACTTCTACATGTCCAGGGGTTGCAGTCTCCCGCCATTCGACACTGAAGTTTTCAGTGGGGATTACCTACGCTGGCCTACTTTCCGAGACTTGTTTACAGCCGTCTATATAAACAATCCAAGACTGACGCCGGTGGAAAAATTGTTCCACTTAAATTCCAAAACTAGCGGCGAAGCTAGGGCAATTGTCTCCAAGTCCCCGCTGACGAATGAGGGCTTTCAGTCAGCGTGGGCAAGCCTGACGGAGAGTTTTGAGAATATTATTATATATTAGTCAATAGTCAATTAAAAATTCTTTTCAATCTTCCCTCAGCAGCATAAGAGTCTGGAGCCGCCCTAAAAGAGCTTCAGGGCACAATCCAGGGGTGCTTAACGGCTCTTGACTTGTCCAGGGTGAGCACCGAAAATTGGGATTGTCTACTCATTTTCGTGTTTCCTCTAAATTGCCTAAGCTCACGACGTCGTTATGGGAACAATTGCTCCACGATAAGGCAGAGATACCTCAATGGTCCGAGATGAATTCATTTCTGATCGACCGATATCGCACCTTGGAGGCGATAGAGGATGTACGACCTACCGCACATACGCCACCCCAGTCCAAACCCACAAGAAAAGAGTCCAACCACCTGAGAACCTTCGAAGCAACAGTGACTACAAAGTCACAACACTGCAAATTGTGTCAGAAGGAAAACATTCCCGTGCGTCTATGCCCACGTTTTCTACAAATGTCCGTACCCGAGAGAGTTTCCGTCATTAAGCAACAAAAGTTGTGCTTAAACTGCTTCGCCAGACAGCACCAGTTGAAAGACTGCACCAGCGCACATAGTTGTTTCACGTGCAAGGGACGTCACAACACGCTGCTCCACCGTGACAGACCCCAGGTGCCCTCAGCTTCCACAACACCAATAGTTTTGAACCCTCCTTCGTCTATACAGTCCACTTCGACTTCAACCCAAGCTACCGTTCAAAACTACTTTTCCGCAAACTCACATGGTGTTCTCCTCGGCACGGCTGTCATCCAAGTGTGTCATTTGGGCACAAAGTATACAGCTCGGGCATTAATCGACTCTGGGTCTGAAGCGACCTTTATTTCAGAGCGATTGTTCAAAAGGGTTAAACTTCCTTATCAACCCGTCGACGCACAGGTCTCCGGTTTGAACCAAGCTATTTCGGCTCAACCTCAAAAACTTTGCCATTTTAATATTGGCTCTCCGATAAAGCCCAGGGTTCATATTGAAACCTCGGCGTATGTTCTTCCAAAGCTAGCAGGCAATTTGCCCTCCTACACCATCCCCCAAACCGCTTTGGAAGAACTTCCAAAATTACACGGCCGATCCCTCTTTCTATAGAAGCTCACAGATAGACGTGCTTCTCGGCGCCGATATCCTCCCATCCATATTGTTAGGTGGCTCCTATCCCAACATATGTGGCACTCTCCTTGGTCAAGAAACGATTTTCGGCTGGATCCTTACAGGCCCCGTTTCTAAGACCAGTGCCAAATCTGTCGCATCCTTTTCGACTCAAGTCTCGCTGAATCCAAATACGAGCTTGGATAAACTGCTCACAAAATTTTGGGAGGTGGAGGATATTCCAGTTAAGCTGGAAAAGGAATCCGACCTTTTTGTGAGCGCAATTTTCAAAAAACCACTAAAAGGGATAAAAACGGCAGATACTTGGTCACACTACCATTCAAGAATTCCGATCACATCCAGTTAGGCCATTCAAGGTCCATCGCACTAGCTCGATTTCTACGAAATGAGAATCGTCTGGCAAAAAATGCCCCCCTCACATGCGACAAGTCCCTCCAAGCAATGGTTCGGATAACTTTTATCTACCACACCATGCTGTTCACAAGCCTGACAGCACCACGACCAAGCTCCGCGTAGTATTTAACGCCTCCCACCCGTCATCGAATGGTAAAAGTCTGAACGATGTGCTACATGCAGGGCCCGTTCTACAATCCGACTTAACCATTCAAATTCTAAGATGGCGCTTCTTCCGATATGTCTTCAACGCCGATATCACGAAAATGTATCGGCAGATACTTGTGCATCCCAAACACACGCCCTATCAGAGAATTCTGTTCCGAACAAAGGACAACGAGCTTCGTGACTTCTAACTCAGCACAGTCACGTTTGGAGTTAACTGTGCCCCCTTTTTGGCAATCCGGGTACTACATCAGTTATCTGATGACGTTCGTTCGCTCTATCCCTTAGCAAGTCACATTATCGCAAACAATATGTATGTCGACGATGTACTAGCGGGAGCCCATTCCAAACCAACGGCAGATCAAGCAATTGCAGAACTCCGCAAAGCCCTTGAATCTGCCGGGTTCCCCTTGCGAAAATGGACATCCAATGAAAAGGACTTGCTAAGAGCGATTCCCAAGGACCACTTGCTTCGCGCCGACTTCTTAGAGATCGAAGAAGCCTGTTCGGCAAAGACTCTCGGGATCAGATGGAAATCTGACACCGATGAGTTCTTTTTCGCTCCATCCGAGCTAACAACCAAACAGTCCGTCTCCAAACGTGAAGTCCTTTCACAGATTGCCAAACTGTTCGATCCAGCAGGTTGGCTGGGTCCAGTCATTATTCAGGCAAAAATATTCATGCAGGAGATCTGGCTCCAAGAACTGGGCTGGGACGATCCGCTACCTGAGAGTCTTCTCAGTAAGTGGAATTTATTTCTGCAAGAGTATCCGGGCCTCAGTGCGATTCGCATCCCTAGATGGGTCGAATTCCGCCCACAGGGGACTATTCAATACCACGGGTTTTGTGACGCTTCGCAGCGTGCATATGGGGCCGCCATTTACGTGCGCACTGAGATACAAGATCGCATCTCAGTACATCTCCTAACAGCGAAAACGAGGGTCGCTCCGGTCAAGACGGTATCCTTGCCACGACTAGAGCTGTGCGGAGCACTAGAGCAGCACTTCTGTTCGAGTTATCCGCTGCACTCAGTCCCCAGCTACCTTCCGCTGGCGGCGACTGGTTCTATTGGACAGATTCCACAATTGTGCTAGCTTGGCTTCATAAGCCACCATGCGCCTGGACTACCTTTGTAGCAAACAGAGTCGCAAAAGTTACTCAGGCAACCGACTCCAATAAATGGTCCCATGTACGATCCGAGTACAATCCAGCGGACCTAGCGAGCAGAGGTGCCCCACCACAAGTGTTAGTCAACAATGAACTGTGGTGGCACGGGCCAGAATGGTTACGCCTACCTCAGAACCAATGGTCCATTCCTTCAGATCCCCTCCCAGATACGACAATAGAGCAACGTACGATTAAAGTAAACCTCGCAAACACGGCTCCCTCATTTTCTTTCCTCGAGCGCTTCTCCGAGTTCGATCGAGTGCGAGTGTTAGCATACATCTATCGCTTCTTCAAGCGTTGCAAACGATTGTCGCTCCCGTCAACTATTGCAATTGACAGCAACGAGATTTCTTATGCACAAGAAAGACTCATTCTCCTGACCCAGAGACAAGCATACTCGTCAGAGTACATTTGCTTGAGCACGAAGAAACAGCTCACTTCCAGCAACCTCCTTAATTTGAACCCCTTTCTAGATGGTAAGGGAATTATTCGAGCATGTGGTCGTGTAAGAGCGGCCGAAGCACTCGGCTACGATGAGCGGCATCCAATCATACTGCCATACACATGTGCATATTCGCGTCTTTTGACCGTTTTCACCCATCTTATATCCTTGCATGGAGGCAACCAGCTCATGATGCGTTTAATACGATCACAGTACTGGATTCCAAAGCTGAAGGTGTTGGTCAAATCCACAATCCATTCCTGCAAAATCTGCGTCATTCGAAAAAAGAAATTGCAAACGCAGCTCATGGGCGACTTGCCTGTGGAGAGAATCACATTCTCTCGACCGTTCACTCACACAGGAGTCGATTTTGCAGGCCCCTTCGATGTGAAAAATTACACAGGTCGAGCCTGTCTTATTACAAAAGGCTACGTGTGCGTCTTTGTGCGCTTCAGCACCAAAGCCATCCACCTAGAAGCTACATCTGACCTGACCACAGAAAAATTCCTAGCGGCATTTGCGAGATTTGTGGCACGACGAGGGTGCCCAAGTCAAATGCATTCCGACAACGGCAAAACCTTCGTCGGAGCGGCCAAAGTCCTCTCGCGCGATTTTGTAGAAGCGCTTAAGACTCAACTCCAGGCCACTTACAGTCTCCAGAAACTGTCCTGGCACTTCAACCCTCCTAGTGCACCGCATATGGGTGGCCTGTGGGAGGCAGGGTTAAAGAGTTTCAAAAATCTATTTTATAAGTCTACATCGACCTCCAAATACACCTTCGAAGAGCTTTCCACGCTCCTATCCAAAGTTGAAGCATGCCTGAATTCAAGACCGATAACTCCAATGTCGGAAGATCCTACTGATCTCCTAGCTCTGACTCCCGGTCATTTTCTAGTCGGGGGTCCTCTACTTTCCGCCACAGAGCCAGAGATCAAGGAAAACGCCGCGTCCATCATCAACCGCTGGCAGCGCTTGAAGGCTTTGCAACAACAGTTCTGTCTCCGTTGGAAACATGAGTATCTTTTAGAGTTACACAAAAGAAACAAATGGCAAACTCCAACGCGAGACTTACAACGGGACGATCTAGTCATTATTAAAGAAGATAATCTTCCAGTTAATGACTGGCGTCTTGGTCGAATCCAAACTACCTATCCTGGCGACGACCAAAGAGTCCGAGTGGTCGACGTGTTAACAGCCCGAGGTGTCTCCAAGAGACCTATCTCTAAGCTGATCCTGCTCCCGATAGAATCTAGTCTCCATTCTCCATCCAGTAGAATCTCCAGTAAAGACTAGAATCCTAGATCCATTGGTCTGCGGACCATCCGTATAAAGCCGCATCAGTAATGTCTATTATGTTTTTTTCAACCTTCTTCACATAACAGCACGATGTCTCCACGCCAACAACAAGGCCGATCCAAGAGCCGACCGGCAACGGAATCGTTCCGATGCCGAGTATGCCGAGGAGTCCACGCGCTGCGAAAGTCCCAGCGGTTCATGCGGCTGTCTCCAGAGAAGAGACTCCGAGCAGTTCTGGTCAACAAATACTGCACAAACTGCCTGGCTCACCAACATTCAGGGGAGTCCTGTCGCCGCAAGGACAAGTGCCGCAAGTGCCAGGGCGACCATCACACCTTGCTTCATTTCCAAGAAGCGCGTCGCATGCCATCGCGATCTCCAGAGCGATCCCAAACAATGCGCAGCACCAAGGCCCAAGCGCGACGCTCCGCGCCGCCTTCATCCGCTGGTTCCATCTCCTTGTCGACTTTAATGGAACACAAAAGGACAACCGTGCTCCCGAGAGCACTCATCCGACTTGGAAACGGCAAGGCGACCCGCGACACTCGGGCACTTTTAGACCCGTGCTGTCCGGGTCCGGTAAGTCTTATCGACGCATCCTTGGCAAAGGCCTCCGGGCTATCCGTCACCCGCGTCGGTAAAGACAACGCTTGCTCGGCCATTATAAGTTCCAGGACCTCTAGCTTCCAGCGAGAGGTCATCCTGCAGGTGATGCCAAATCTCCGGTATCGAACTCCAACGAAGCTCGTCAGCGAGAAACTGAACGAGCCTTTCAACAACGTTCGATTGGCAGACGATCGCTGGTTCCAGCCGAAAATCTCCAATCTGGTTTTGGGCTCGGATATCTACCCAGACTTAATTCTCCAAGGCGTCCTGCCGAGCCATGGCGGCGCACCACTGGCCCAAAACACGGTCTTCGGGTGGATACTGTCCGGCTCCTGCGCTCACCAGTAGGAACAGAGCCACTTCCCTCTCCCTTTTTCTTTTTGCAATACTGCAAGGCGGGCGGCATGTTCACACAAGAAGTGTATCCGGCAGTCGCCCTCCAACCGCCATGTAACTCCGGAACCAGTACAGGGAACATGAAATTCACCTCATTTACACTAATACATTGTAATGTACTCTGAAAATATAGAACAGATGAAAAATAACCTTCAAGCGAACAAAACGTGTTTTTTTTCAAACCTTCTTAAGAAAATTTGTGCAGAGCAGAAACGCTCCCCCAACGCATACAGCATTTCGTAAAGTGCATCTGGAAGCCCTGCGGACGCCCTACTACAACAAATAATAATAATAATAAAAGAATAATAATAATAAAAATAATAATAATAATATTAATATAAATATTAATAATAATAATAATAATACAATAATAATAATATTAAAATTATGTAAATAATAATAATAATAATAATAATAATAATAAAATAAGTTATAATATTAATAATAATAATAATAATATTAATTATAATAATAATAATATTAATAAAAATAAAATTAATAATAATAAGAATAATAATAATAATATTAATTTTAATAGGTACAAAAAACAATTAACATTAAAATGTATTAAATTAAACTATAAATTGACACAGTTAACATACATTATTTTACGCGTCTGCGCTTTATGACGTGGATTTTTAAACTGAGTCTGTTTGGCTGTTCAATAGGTGTCTGTACAAGTGAGCGCAATTTTCGGTGTCCGTCTTGTAGTTTAGTCGTTTGTTCGTTGGTGTGTTAATTATGTGTAGCATTTCTAATGTGTATCGTTTGTTGTAGTGCTGTTCTTGTTGTAAGATTGTTGTTGCATCAATATTTGGTGTGTAGTTGCTTCTCATACAATGGGTCATTAGTGCTGTTTTTTGTTTTTGTTTTGATTTTGTTGAGCCTATGTACACACTATTGCATTTGTTGTTATTTTCCCCAGCACATGGTATTTGGTAAATTACATTATTTTTATCGGCAATAGGAATTTTTGCTTTAATCTTATTAAAGAATTTTGGTAACGTGTTCGTAGGTTTGTGTGCTACTTTTATTTCTTGGTTGTTGTAGTAATCCGAGTTCGTGAGGCGTTCTGATAGGTTCTGTTCCGATATGTCGTCTTTTTATACCCTGAACCCATTTAAAATTGGTAAAAGGGGTATAATGTTTTTGTGCAAAATGTAAATGTATGTAACAGGCAGAAGGAAGCATCTCCGACCACATAAAGTATATATATTCTTGATCAGCATCAATAGCCGAGTCTATTCAGCCATGTCCGTCTGTCTGTCCGTCTGTCCGTCCGTCCGTATGTATGAACGCAAGGATCTCAGAACCCATAAGAGCTAGAGACTTGAAATTTTAACTGTAGGTCCTCCTAGTGCCTACGCAGATCGAGTTTGTTTCCGATAATCGATAACTTACTCCGTTTCCAGGCAATCGATAAAAATCGATATCGACATCCTGTTTTTTGAGCAATTTTGTTAAATAATAAGAGCTACAGTCACCAAACTAGACACGTAGCTTCTAGAATAGTATATATTTATCTGCATTTGCTGTTGGAAGAAGAGGGTTCAGGGTATCCCCTAGTCGGGAGCTCCCGAGTAGAACTTCTTACTTGTTAATAATGCTTTAATTACATTTTGTGGGAAGTCATTTTTCGTTAAGAGTTTTTTAATTTTATATATAGTTTCTTCGTGGTATATTGTGTACGATATGTTAAGCATTCTTTTCATACAGCTTATTGCTGTTTTGATTATCATACTCTTTGGGTGGTTTGAATTGAAGTTGAGTATTCGTCCGGAGGCTATGGGTTTCTTATACCACTTAATTTTGAGTGTGTTGTCCAATCTAATTACCAAAGAGTCTAAAAATGGTAGTTTCCCGTCTTTTTCCAATTCAATTGTGAATTTGACGTGTCTGTGGAAGGAGTTCAATTCTTTCAGAATCTTCTGTGCATCTGTTTTGTCCGTTATGGCAAACATGCGCTACAAGCCACATGTTATCAAAAAGGTACAGTATGTTCCAGATCTAAAAGGCAATTTTCTGTCGGTTAGTCAATTTGTGGCAAGGGACTATGTTGCGCACTTCAGCAACAAACATGCAAAAATTATTCAGGATGGCGAGTGCATTTTGATGGTCAAGAAGGTGGGAAATTTATACACATTTGAAGGTAAAACCAACAACTGTTTTGCTGCGGCATGTGTGGACGGAGCACTTTGGCATAAGCGCTATGGCTATTTAAATTTTCGGAGCCTGACTGAATTGACCAAAAATAAAATGGTGTGTGGGATGGAAGGAGCTGATTTTGCATCCAAGGTGTCATGTAAGACATGTATGCTGAGAAAAATACACGTACAACCATTTCCCCATTCAACGGAAAACAGAGTGAGTGAACTTTTGGCACTTGTTCATTCCGGTGTGTGCGGACCATTTGAGTCCAAATCACTTGGCGGCAGTCGATATTTTCTATCATTTATCGATGATAAGTCTCGGCGTACCTTTATATATTTTCTAAAAGGGAAAGATAAAGTATTCTGAAAGTTTGTTGAATTTAAGCATTTGGTAGAAAAAAATAAAGTGTATTCGCAGCGACAACGGGCGCGAATACGTGAACAAAACATTCGACGAGTATCTCAAATCTAACGGTATAGCACGGCAATTGACGATACCATATACGCCTCTGCAGAACGGCATGGCTGAGAGGGCAAACCGTACCTTGGTTGAAATGTCACGATGCCTGCTAGTACAATCTGGTTTAAAGGAGTCTTTATGGGCAAAAGCGATATCTACAGCAGTTAATTTGCGCAACCGATCACCCACGAGTGCGCTTACAAACATTACGCCCATGGAAGCGTGGAATGGTAAAAAACCTTCAATTTGTCATTTTAAAGTTTTTGGTTCAATTGCAGTGGCCTTGGAAAAGGGTAAGCGGGTAAGCAAATTCAGTGCCAAGGGACACGAATTCCGTATGGTCGGATATGCCAGAGATTCAAAAGGATATCGTTTGTATAATCCGAGCACAGGGCACGTGGTCGAGAAGAGAGATGCGCTGTTCGATGAGCAATGCGGCAGTGAGCAGGGCGATACTGGAGCCGTTTTTGATTTGATTTGCCAACGTGTGCAAAGAAAAATAAAGGTCAATCGAGCGCAGGCAGCGACAGACATAGCTCATACGACGTAACCAACGTCGGTTCCAAAAATTGTTCGCACTGGAAAGCTTGGACGACCTAAGAAGCAATATAATATTCTCGGAGCTGTGGAAGGCCGCGACATACAAATTCCTACATCCTACGAGGAGGCCATCAGCTGTTCCGACGCTGCACTGTGGCGTGAAGCAATGAACATATGTTGAATAAAACGTGTCAAATTGAGGAATTGCCAAAAGATCAACGTGCAATTGGCTGTCAATGGGTTTTCAACATCAAACGAGGAGCGGATGGTCAAGTAGAACGATACAAGGCACGTCTTGTAGCGAAGGGATGTGCACAGAAATATGGTGTGAACTTTACTGAAACGTTTTCACTTGTATGCCGACTGGAAAGTGTACGTTTCATTCTAGCCCTGGCTGCAGAGCTAAAGCTGCATCTGCACCAGATGGACGTGTGCACAGCATACCTAAATAGTGACCTAGCAGACACCATTTACTTGAAACAACCATTGGGCTTCACTGATAATGATCAGCCAAACAAGGTCCTATTGCTGAAGAAGGCAATGGCAATGCCAGAAACGAGCAGGAAGGGAGTGGAACAGCAAGCTCGATGGAGTTCTGCGACAAATTGGATTTATCCCTTGTGAACATGAACCTTGCATGTACCAGAATATGAAGGACAGTCTTGCTATGATACTGGTTTACGTAGATGACCTTATTATAGCATGTCAAAATAAAGATGATCTGTATAGCATAAAGGGAAAGATATCAGTATATTTTGAATGCGTAGACAAAGGACCCTTGCAGCTATTCCTAGGCATGGAGGTCCAACGGGAAGGAGAATTGGTTGAAATCAGACGCAGTACATACGTGATTTGCTGCGTCGGCAAGGCATGGAAAACTGGAGATCTACCCCCACGCCTTTGGAGGCAGGATATCAAAACATGTGAGAAAGTGAAGAGTGTCGCAAAGAGGATGCGCAGGCATACCAATTACTTATTGGCGAACTGATGTGGCTGGCGTTGTCTACTGGGCCGGATATTTTGCACTCAGTGACAAAATTAGCGCAGTGAAACAAGGAACAACATCTGGCGGGTGTTAAACATGTCCTAAGGTATTTATCATCAACATGTAACTTGAAGCTGCACTACAAAGAGTGCCAGCAGGCTCTTGAGGGCTACGTGGACGCCGACTGGGGTGGTGACAGGACGGATCGTCGGTCGTATACTCGATATGTGTTTTTCTTAGCTGGAGGTCCTATCTCATGGAAGTCGGAGAAACAGAAAAGTGTCGCACTCAGTAGCACAGAATGCGAGTACATAGCATTATCCACCGCATGCAAGAATGCAATAGCATTGCGACGACTTATTGTGGAGATAGGATGTGGCGATACAAGCACGCCAACTTCCATATGTTGCGATAATTTGGGTGCACAACAACTCGCTAGAAATCCTGTTCATCATGGGAAGACAAAACACATTGATATAAGATATAATTTTGTACGGGAAAATTGTTAAGGAAGGGCACATTAACCTGAAATATGTGTCAACAGATTTAATGATAGCTGATGTTTTAACCAAAAATCTGGCAAAGCAGAAGCATAATGAACTTGCTAAGAGTTTAGGCTTAAAATAGACTTGCAAACATGCTTGCATTGAGGAAGGGTATTGAAAATAATATGTATCAGTGCAACCATGTCATATTACTTATCGATGAATCGATATCCGCATACAGCTGCTAACAGCAGAAGCTTTATGTTAATCTTGTTCTCTTGCGAATAAACTACGAAACTGAACAGACGTCTTTTTAATCTGCTCCATCCTCTTTCTGTGCGTTGATCGGGATACCTCCCCTCAACAAATAATAATAATAATAATAATAATAATAATAATATTAATAATATTAATAATAATAATAATAATAATAATAATAATAATAATAATGATAATAATAATAATAATAATAATAAAGAATAATAATAATAATAATAATAATAATAATAATAATAATAATAATAATAATAATAATAATAATAATAATAATAATAATAATAATAATAATAATAATAATAATAATAATAATAATAATAATAATATTAATAATATTAACATTAATAAAGCGCAAATTAAAAATGCGGGATTTTTTCATGTTTGAGAATTTATTTCGAAAAAATTGTAACAGACTGATCAATCGAAGTATTGTCCATCGCTAGCCACTACTTTTTCGCATCTTTTTGGCAACATACGGATACCGCGACGAAAAAACGACTCGTCTTTTTGACTCAATCCACGAACCGACCCAATTTTTGGCTTCCTCATAAGAACGCAAATGCTGATCAGCCAGGTCATGCGTCATCGATCGGAACAAGTGCTAATCAGAAGGAGCAATGTCTGGGCTATACGGCGTGTGGGGTAGCTCTTCCCATTTGAGTGTTTCGAAATAAGTTTTTACGGGTTTTGCATGTGGCCGAGCGTTATTGTGCTGCTAAATCACTTTGTCGTGCGTTTCCAAATATTGTGGCCGTTTATCACGCAATGCTCGGCTCAAACGCATCAATTGAGTTCGATACAAAGCTCCTGTGATCGTTTCACTCGGTTCCAGCAGCTCATAGTACACCACACCCAGCTGGTCCCACCAAATACACAGCATAAGCTTCTTGCCATGGATATTCGGCTTTGCCGTCGATGTTGAGGCATGACCGGGCTAACCATATGATTTTTTTCGCTTGGGATTGTCGTAGTGGATCCATTTTTCATCACCAGTAACGATGCGATGCAAAAAACCTTTCCTTTGTTGCCTTTGGAGCAGCTGTTCGCAAGTGAAAAATCGGCTTTCGACGTCTCTCTGCTTTAACTCGTACGGTACCCAATTTCCTTGCTTTTGAATCATTCCCAATAGTTTCAGTCGATGGGAAATGGCGTGTAACTTCAAACGAATTGGCAAGTTCTTCTTGCGTTTGACACGAGTCCTCATCGAGTAATGCCCCCAATTCAGCATCTTCAAACTTCTTCCTCTGTCCTGGACGTTCTTTGTCTTCCCAATCAAAATCACCACTTCTGAAACGCACAAACCACCTCTCGCACGTTGAAACCGAAAGAGCACACTCCGGATAAGCTTCGGAGAGTAATCGATGCGATTCAGCTGCACTTTTCTCCAAATTAAAGAAGTAAAATGCTGTTTTGTGGGCACAAAACTTGACATATTTGCCACTCCGGGCAAATGACACATTCTGAAAATGAAAGCTATGGAATGGGGTTATGACATGAATATAGTTTCAGTATTGTCTGATGCGCATATCCCGGACTACGCCATCTGTTGACAATCCCGCATTACTAATTTGCGCTACATAATAATAATACTAATATAAATATTAATATTAATAATAATAATATTAATGTTAATATTAATAATAATAATAATAATAAAAAATTAATAAAAATAAAAATAATAATAATAAAAATAATAATAATAAAAATAATAATAATAATAATAATAATAATAATAATAAAAATAATAATAAAATTAGTAATAATATTTAATAATAATAATAATAATATTCATTATAATAATAATAATATTAATTTAATAAGTACAAACGGCCGTTGGCTTTATTTTTTTACGATTCTCCTCCGTTCCGTACGGCTCCGATTTCAGCATTTCAATTCTTTTTTTTATTCTTCTTGTTTTGCTCGAAGTATCGATATCGTAAGCGATATTGGTTGTCGATCTTGGTTGTCGATCTTACATTCGGCTAACCTGACTACAGATCGCCCACGATCTTACCATTTTGGGGTTACAATACATCTCACTTATTTATATAATCTTAGGTTATCTCTATATATGTAGGTTAACGTCGTACATCTATTGTGTCGGATACACGCTGAACCCATGGCTGGAGCCTAGCTGGCTCTAATATACTACAGTATGGCATCTGAGTCAATTGGCAATCTTCAATATCAACCACTTCATAACGGTCGTTGTCAAAGATTCTGTTTATCTTATATGGGCCACGATATTTTGGTGCGAATTTCTTATTAACTCCTATTATAGTGTCAACATTACGAATGGCCACGTAATCACCTACTTGCTACGTTAACGGGGCTTTATGTTTCTTGCCATATATTTTCTCATTTCTTAGCTGTGAGCACAAAATATTTCACTCCTCTATGTTTAATTTATCCTCTAAATGTTCAGTTAATTCATCAACTATTGGTCTTTTTTGGATCACTCCAAATAACAAGATACTAGGTGTTTTCTGCGTGCTACTATGAATAGCGTTATTTATGGCATGCTCGACTTTGTTCATCAACTTATATCAATCTGCCTGCTGAATGGGCTCTGAGAGTTTACCTAACATGGGGGTGAGAACACGATTAACTTTTTTAACTTGGCCATTAGCCTGTGGTGCCCCAGTGGCAACTTTGATATGCTCTACACCGCGTTCTTGCGAGAAATTCGCAAACTCTAGCGATGTGAAACACGTGCCTCGGTAACTGTACTCGGTACTGTAAAATTCGAAGTATTTACTCAAGGCGTCTTTGGCTTCACGTGTACTGGTACTATTTACCGGAAATAACTTCACAAATTTTGCGTAGGCATCTACGATTACCAAAATATGTTTTCTTTTTGATGTGATACTCGGTAAAGGGCCTAGATGGTCTATGTGTAATGTATGAAAGAGCACTTCTGACTTCGGTATGCTATGTAATGTTCTATTATGTATGGTTTTGGGCATAGTGGTTCATGCCAGTTCATTGCTAGTCTGAACACAGCATTGACTGAGCCTCACTCAGTGTGAGAGAGTCACTCAGTGAGACAGACTCACTCACTGAGAGAGACTCACTCACTAATTCGATCCCAGATGCGCTCAGCACTCTACTTGTGGTCTCCTTTCCACCTCCATAACTCCAACCAAAAATATGTAAAATCACTTAACCATCAGAGTTTGTTACATGCAGCAGAAAAATTTTAATTAAGTGCTTTTTCTTCAACAATAACCTGAGGATTATTTATCTGACGCCACCCCCACAAACATTGGTCCTTCGAGCCGGATTTATATCAACCGTTCGCCCCTACACAAGTTTTTTGGCAATGATAAGTAAATACAAAATATTCTTTTTATATATATTCGGCAATATCCGCCATATATTTTTCCTTTAAGAAAAGTGATTGGCAATTTTCTGAATATATATATAATATATATATATACAAATATATATATAAATTATCCGATCAAAACAAAAAACAGTTTAGTTAAATGTTGTGGTAGTTACTTCCAACTACAAAAAGAAATCTACTTCAACATTTTTTTATGTACATATATAAAAAAAAAATTATTAATTACGTGTCCGCATTTAATCCAACAAGTTGCTTCACAATATTGTTTCCTAATTAATATTGTTAATTCATGTTCTTGGTCCGACACACAAACATACACCAGGGTCACCAGCACGTATTGTACATACATAAATATATACATATATTCAATCCGAATATAATTGTCCATATGCATTTTGAATAGACACTATATTTAACATTATTATTTAATAAACATAAACACAAACTCCAATTCAGTTTCTTAACTTATAATTGTGCATAGTGCAAACGAATATATTTGTGCAACCACATAGTACATACATCCGTTAAATAAATCCACAAATCATATGTACTATGTGTCCACATATAATATTTTTTAGTGCACAATCCAATATTCAATAAAATAAAAACACAGCAATATTATAATAATAAATTGCAATTTCAACCGGCATATGTGCGTACCCAGCGGACCAACACGCGAGCCTTTAGCGAGAGTCTCGCAAAATGCTCACAAATGAGCTCGCATGTGAGCAGAAAACGAGTGGGATATATTTTTATCGCAAAACACTCGCACACGAGCGTTGCAGTGAGATCTTTGCGATTAAAATGCGTGCCCAGTAGAGAGAATGGTGTGTTGTTTTTGTTTTAAATATTAATCGTGCTCAGAGAGTGCAACATTGTCAAGAGAGAGAGAGAGAGTAAAAATGACGCGGCATTCGGATGCTGTGTTGTTTTTGTTGTTTCCTACTCAGCCCGTAAAATATGTGTTTTTGGGGGTTGAAAAATTCCTTTGTTCTCTTTTCTATTGTCCGCCGAAGCGAGCAGACACGTGGTTAAAGTGGTTAGTGGAAATTGGATTTTTGTAGAGAGGTAAGTAACTAACAAGTGTTTATTAATAACTAAACTATTCGCTTTCAGAATAGTATTCAATATTTTCACGAGCTATCAATAAATTAAAAAATAATAAATAAATAAATAAATAGGAAAGTAGTGAAAATGCCATATAAAAGAAAAAGCAGGCAATATATTTGCGAAGCTCGGCATGTGAAACGAGTCGCGGAAAAAAATTGAGATTGTTGATAAAAATGAAGTAGAAATGAAATTTGAGTCTAATTTATTATTTTCATATAGCAATGAGTTGCCATCTACAGAACATTCCAGTTCAACCGAGTTTAATACTCGCTTAGCCCAGTGGCTGTCCGCTAATAACATCAGCAAAAGGGCAGGCAATGATTTGCTTTTGCTGTTGGGCGAAAAAATTCCTGGCTTACCACGGGATGTACGTACTTTAAAATGTACTCCACGTGGCATTGTGAAACGAATCGTTGTTCCAGGCGAGTACGTTCACTATGGCTTAAAAGACGCGTTAACGGATTTCCTTTCCAATTTCACTTATCTTTCTCCCAATATAAGTTTAAATATAAATGTAGACGGGCTTCCATTGTGTAAAAGCACAAAAGAACAAACATGGCCAATTTTGATTAACGTCAATGGTACAAAGCCAGTATTTGTAGCTGGAATATATGTAGGTCATTCCAAACCCCGTGATCCAAATGTTTATTTGGAAGAATTTGTCTGTGAATTATCAGAATTGATCACAGAGGGCATGATGTTTCGAGATACGCAATTCAAAATATCTATTAGAGCATTTATTTGCGATGCGCCGGCCCGCGCCTTCATTTTGGGTGTGAAATATCACTCTGGGCTTTACTCATGCAACTATTGCGTTCAGAAGGGAGAAACTTTTAATAGGCGAGTGCTTTTCAGAGGATCATGTAATCCTCCACGAACCAATGATAGCTTCCGAAACCGTCTTCAACCAGAGCACCACAACATACAAAGCAAACTCATTCTTGAAAATTTGCCGATTGACTTAGTAAATCAGTTTCCCCTAGACTATATGCACGTCGTTTGTCTTGGCGTCACAAATTCCGTTTTAGTGGCATTAGCGAGAGCCAAGGGTCATTCCTTTTCTTTGAGTCGGCAATCCCTAACTTCTCTTAATAATAAACTAACGCACTTCAAAAAATTTTTGCCTAGAGAATTCAATAGAGAAGTTAGGTCTTTACACAATCTCGATAGATTTAAGGCCATAGAGTTTCGTACTTTTTTATTATATACCGGACCCATTGTCTTGAAAGACATTATAGACTCAAATTTATACAATCATTTTTTATTACTTAGCTTAGGAATTAGACTTCTTCTACACAAGGAGTATTGTGTCACACAAAACTCTCTTGCATCCAGTTTGCTAAATGACTTTGTAAGCCAAGTGCCTACTATGTATATGTTTCCGATGCTCACATTTAATTTTCATTGCTTAACACATTTAAGCAAACAATGCCTACAATATGGTTCTCTTCAGACCATAAGCTCTTTTCCATTCGAAAACTTTCTGGGGCATCTAAAAAAAATGGTGAAAAAGTCGGACTACTCCTTGGAGCAATTATACAACCGAACTGTTGAACGCAGTATTTTAAAAGTTGCTTTGAAAGAAAAAACTTTAAATTTCAATGGGTCCAACGGTAAAATTTCATATAAGCACTGGTATTTTGATCTAAAAGATCGCAATAGTTTTTTCTTCGTAAAGGATGGCAACATATATAAAATATATAAAATTATTGACATTGACAACAAAATTTTGCATAGCCGATTAGTTGTTGACCTAGAGCCATTTTTTACTTTTCCAATAAATTCCATCTTTGTAGGCATATTCTCTTCAAAACAACTCAATTTCCACTCGAAAGTAGTGCTACATAGCGTTGAAAAAATATCAGGCAAAATATTTCATTTTGAAGAAAATGGTATACACACTTACTTTCCTTTAATTGACTAAATTCAGATAACAATGAGTTCGTCGTATAATTTTGTTTTGGATGGCAGCGAAAATGGAGGAGGATACGACAATAGTCAAAATTACAGTCTATCAGGTAACTTATTGACTTACTTATACATTTTGTATATATTTTATTCATTTTTATTTCACCTATATTCAGGCTTAACTAATAATCCACCAAATACAAAAGGAATGAATAACTCCCAAGCTCAATGCAATCATTCCGGTAATGTATTAAAACAATTTCGAATTAAATCCACATTTAATAGATTTTTTTCTAATATACTTGCAGAACTATTAAGGCTGATGCATCAAATGTTGATGAAAATTGATCGTCAAGGGGCTGAATTGATTTCATTAAGAAATGAAATATCAATTATAAAGGGACGAGTTTGCGGAGAGGCGCACAAGGAAAAATTGACGCTGCCAAGTGCGCCAAAAGCAACTATTGGGGACTTTGAGGCATTTGAAGAATGCCTCAAAGAAGAGAAGTCCCTTAAAAACTTGGTAAGGAAACTTTAAATTAAATACTTTTACTATTCACTTATAAATCCTACATTTTCCTTAAGGTCGTTGAATTAGTCGAAAGCGGTGAAAAGACCTACGACAAGTTCATTAGGAGCTCCTGGCGCCAAATAATAACTGACGATGTGGCAAGGCAATGCTCCTGGCGTGGGACGGAGAAAAAATGTGTGTTAAAGGCCTTCGAACCACATTGGCAATACGAAGTAAGCATTACTTTTAAAACTTGTATATTTGTGATTTAATATTATTTTGTTATTGTCTACAGATGCATTTAAACAGAAGTTTGCGCTGGAAGACAGCGATTTCGACCGCGTCACACAAAAATATTTTCAGTACGCGCAAGAAAGAGTGGCGCGCATAGAAAAGGCTGATGCCAAAAAAATTAAAATATAATTTTATAATATAATATAATATTAATAATAATAGTCATTTATAATATTAATGAAAAATAGTTTTAAATTACTCTAATTTATTTATGTATAAACTTTTATTATAATTAAGAAATTAGTTTAAATCAATCGATTAAAATGTTATTTATTTTTAAAATAAAATTTGAATTTAAAATGAATGTTAAAAAAAAAAACAACAAGCAACATTTTTATGGGAACAAAATGGGCATGAAACAAGAAAAAAAGTTTCGTAAAACATATTTCCAGCGAGCCTTTTGCCTTATCATTTAAGAGACTTTTTTATACCCTTGCAGAGGGTATTATAATTTTGTCGTGAAATGTGTAACGCATAGAAGGAGACATCTCCGACCCCATAAAGTATATATATTCTTGATCAGCATCAACAGCCGAGTCGATATAGCCATGTCCGTCTGTCCGTCTGTCCGTCTGTCTGTTTCTATGCGAACTAGTCCCTCAGTTTTAAAGCTATCTTAATGAAACTTTGCAGAAGTCCCTATTTCTGTTGCACGCAGCACATATGTCAAAACCAGCTGGATCGGACCACTATATCATATAGCTGCCATAGGAACGATCGGTCGAAAATTAAGTTTTTGTATGAAAAAACCTTTTGTTTATCAAGATATCTTGACCAAACTCGACATTTATTAGTTTTACTATGCTCCTCATATATATGCAAAATTCTATTAAGATCGGACCACTATATCATATAGCCGCCATAGGAACGATCGGTCGAAAATTAAGTTTTTGTATGAAAAAACATTTTGTTTTGTCAAGATATCTTAACCAAACTCGGCATTTATTAGTTTTACTAAGCTCCTCATATATATGCAAAATTCTATTAAGATCGGACCACTATATCATATAGCTGCCATAGGAACGATCGGTCGAAAATTAAGTTTTTGTATGAAAAAACCTTTTGTTTATCAAGATATCTTGACCAAACTCGACATTTATTAGTTTTACTATGCTCCTCATATATATGCAAAATTCTATTAAGATCGGACCACTATATCATATAGCCGCCATAGGAACGATCGGTCGAAAATTAAGTTTTTGTATGAAAAAACATTTTGTTTGTCAAGATATCTTGACCAAACTCGGCATTTATTAGTTTTACTAAGCTCCTCATATATATGGAAAATCCTATTAAGATCGGACCACTATATCATATAGCTGCCATAGGAACGATCGGTCGAAAATTAAGTTTTTGTATGAAAAAACCTTTTGTTTATCAAGATATCTTGACCAAACTCGACATTTATTAGTTTTACTATGCTCCTCATATATATGCAAAATTCTATTAAGATCGGACCACTATATCATATAGCCGCCATAGGAACGATCGGTCGAAAATTAAGTTTTTGTATGAAAAACCTTTTGTTTATCAAGATATCTTGACCAAACTCGACATTTATTAGTTTTACTATGCTCCTCATATATATGCAAAATTCTATTAAGATCGGACCACTATATCATATAGCCGCCATAGGAACGATCGGTCGAAAATTAAGTTTTTGTATGAAAAAACATTTTGTTTGTCAAGATTTCTTGACCAAACTCGGCATTTATTAGTTTTACTATGCTCCTCATATATATGCAAAATCCTATTAAGATCGGACCACTATATCAAATAGCTGCCATAGGAACGATCGGTCGAAAATTAAGTTTTTGTATGAAAAAACCTTTTGTTTATCAAGATATCTTGACCAATCTCGACATTTATTAGTTTTACTATGGTCCTCATATATATGCAAAATCCTATTAAGATCGGACCACTATATCATATTATTAAGTTTTTGTATGGAGAATTTTTTGTTTTTCATGATTTTGCGATTAAACACGGCATTTAAAGATTTCACTATGCTTCCTTCATTTTTGCTAAATCTTATTTACATCGGTTTTTGATTAAAAGCCTTTTTTTTGTTTATCAATATACCTTGACCAGACTCGGCCTTAACCATTTTCTCGGCATTAAAAGGTTGGGTCTGCAAGGGTATTAGATCTTCGGCATGCCGAAGATAGCCCTTCTTTCTCGTTAATATTGCTACCGGCTTAAGAAAAATATTTTTTTTAAAGCTATTTTGAATCAAAAACGTATCACAGAAAATATTTTATAAGACTCGTTAGAAATATCAGAAAAGGCTCGCAAAAAATATCACAAAACGCTCGCTAGTCGTATTTCTTGCGACAGTCGTAAATGAAACTTTGACTGCCACAAACTGAACGACATATGATTCATATTGCTATCGTTTCCCGATGCGTTTGCGAGAGTTTTGTCGGGTAAAGTCTCGCATTTGACCAGTTTGCGATATCATTTGCGACAGTTTGGTCCGCTGGGTATATACATACACACACATACGTAAAAACCAACAGCTGCCGAACTGCATTTCTGCTTACATGTTTGTAAGCAATTCCACACAGCTCAGCACAGCAATTCCACACAGTCAAATATTAATTATTGTTGTTCCTACCCAGCGGACCAACACGCGAGCCTTTAGCGAGAGTCTCGCAAAATGCTCACAAATGAGCTCGCATGTGAGCAGAAAACGAGTGGGATATATTTTTATTGCAAAACACTCGCACACGAGCGTTGCAGTGAGATCCTTGCGATAAATATGCGTGCACAGTAGAGAGAATGGTGTGTTGTTTTTGTTTCAAATGTTAATCGTGCTCAGAGAGAGCAACATTGTCATGAGAGCGAGAGAGTAAAAACGACGTGGCATTCGGATGCTGTGTTGTTTTTGTTGTTGTTTCATGCTCAGCTCGTTTTTTGGGGGTTGAAAAATGACTGCTCTCTTTTCTATTGTCCGTCGAAGCGAGCAGACATGTGTTATAAGTGAAGAAAATTGGAATTCTGTAGCGAGGTAAGTAAATAACAAGTGTTTATTATTTTATTTTATTTTATTAATCCCTTTCAGAATATTATTCAATATTTCAATTCGCACAGGAAAGAGTGGTGCGCTTAGGAAAGGTGATGCAAAAAAATGAAAATATAATTTCTTCTTTTATTTATAGTTTTAAATTAAACTGTTTTATTTATGTATTAACTGTTTTTATAATTATAAGATTGCCAAGGAAATGCGTTTAAATTTTAAATAAATTGAAAATGAATATTAAAAAAACAACAATAAACATTTTAATGGGAACGAAATGGGCATGAAACAAGAAAAAAGTTTCGTAAATCATATTTTATGCGAGTCGTTTGCGATATCTTTTAAGAGACTTTTTTAATATTGCTTACCTACAAAAACGTATCGCAGGAAATATTTTATTAGACTCGTTAGAAATATCAGAAAAGGCTCGCAAAAAATATCACAAAACGCTCGCTAGTCGTATTTCTTGCGACAGTCGTAAATGAAACTTTGACTGCCACAAACTGAACGACATATGATTCATATTGCTATCGTTTCCCGATGCGTTTGCGAGAGTTTTGTCGGGTAAAGTCTCGCATTTGACCAGTTTGCGATATCATTTGCGACAGTTTGGTCCGCTGGGTAGACGCACAAATAAAAACACGACAATTATAATTAATATAATAATATAACTATTTATCTATTGTAAGTGAACAAAAACACTACACATCAACTCAAAGCTCCACATTTGTCAGCGGTGTGTACTCAGCCATAATTGTGGGTATTTTATTAGTACCACAAAAGGTAAAAATAATTTATCCGTTACCGTATTCAAAGACTAATATAATAATCAAATTATCGAAAACGAGCATCGAAATTCTTTATTATTATTTCCCTTGTTTAATAAATAATCGTATTTTTTTTAAGATACCAAGTCAAATAAATTTATTAATTAAATTGATCAAATCAAATAAATTTTGATTTTAGGCAAAATTATTTAAATCTTCCGCAATCTCAATCGAATTACAAACTCGATTATTTACCTGTATCGGCATTCCAGTGTTTCTTTGTTTTAAGCATCGCAACCTCTACTACTAGAAGCGAGCACCTTTGTTTTCCTACCCTATCCTTCCGCCTAGTATGCCAACTGGCAAAGGGGAAGAAACAAAGCATCAATTAGCAGTTCCGTCCGCAAGCACCTCCAGAACTTCTCCGTCTCCAACAGCAGCCCTTAGAGTCGAAAGGGAAACATCGTCCCGGACTAAAAGCGAATCATCCGCTTCCACGGCAAGGGGAACTGTTAAGGCACCTCTTAGTTCGAGGCCAAGTCCACTGATAAAAATCAGTCGCCCGCCGTCCAAAGCTAAAAGCGAAGCATCCCTGACCACTGCAGTCGGACGCACTAAGGCAACCATTAGCACAAGATCTAGTCCGATTTTGACGCGAGCTAATACCAAAACGGCCCAAAATATGACAGACGCGGCCTTAATCAAGTTTATTGCTGTCACTGATCGGCTAAGTCAGTTTGAGGCAAAAATAAAAACTCCTGGAGGCTCCGACCCGTCTCTCTATACGTGCCAGGTCCGTCGGGACCAAGTGCGAGCCTTGTGGGACAAGGTTGAAAAAGAGTACGAGGTCGGCTCAACAATAATCTCGGAAGCCGGTTCAATGAAAACCATTTCAGTTATGCAGTCCAAGTACGACTATTGTTACATGGTATATGAGAGATGCGCCGCTAAACTTAGCGAGCAAATCGATACCGATAACGCCCAAAATAGACCATTCGCTCAGTCCACCATTCCGACATATGTTCCCACCGGGTGTCGCTTACCTCCTTGCGACACAGAAAACTTCAGCGGAGATTACATACGTTGGCCCATATTTCGAGACCTCTTTACCGCAATTTACATAAATAATCCTAGGTTATCAGAGGTCGAGAAATTATTCCATCTCAATGCGAAAACCAGCGGTGAGGCTCAGGCGATTGTATCGAAGTCACCTTTGCCTAACGATGGCTTCCGATCAGCCTGGGCCAATCTGACTGAGCGTTTTGAGAACCGAAAATTGTTAGTCAACAGCCAGCTCAAGATTCTTTTCAACCTGCAGCCAATCTCCCAAGAGTCTGGAACGGAACGTTAAGGAACTTCAGAGCACCATTCAAGGTTGCTTAACAGCTATGGAGTTATCCGAAATCAACATAGAAAACTGGGACTGTATCCTCGTGTTCCTTTGTTCCTCCAAATTACCCAAATTAACACTTTCCTTATGGGAACAGTCCATCTCCAGAAAAAACGACATCTCATCTTGGATTGAGATGAACGCCTTTCTCTTAGAACGTTATCGCACTCTAAAAGCGATAGAAGAGCTTAAGCCAAGCGCAAATACTCCAGCGCACTCCAGAATTGTTCGAACAGAACCTCCTACCACTAGAAGGCTTAACTCATTTGAGAATAAGGTCGCTAACAAGCCGCAAGCCTGCAAATTGTGCTCCAGGGAGAATCACCCTATCCGTCTGTGCCCACGATTTCTCCAAATGCCCGTCAGCGAACGGGCAACTTACATCAAACAGCAAAAACTATGTTTGAACTGTTTAGCTAGGGGTCATCAGTTAAGGGATTGCACAAGTGCTCACAATTGTTTTACGTGCACGGGTCGTCACAATACGCTCTTGCATCGTAGTGACACTCCACAATTGGGCCCTGCGGTAGTCTCCATGCCTCAAGCAACAGCTCCCTCCAATCAATCCATACTGTCCACTCCATCCCAACAAACGAATGTTCACAATTATGTTGCAATTAACACCCACGGTGTTCTCCTAAGCACGGCTGTTATATATGTTCGTCATTTGGGTGTAAATTATACAGCTCGTGCACTGATCGACTCGGGATCAGAGGCAACATTTATTTCCGAGCGACTCTTCCACCTGATAAAGCTGCCGTACAAATCCGTACAGGCACAAGTATCGGGATTAAATCAAGCTGTTGCAGCCCAGCCTCGCAAGCTCTGCCATTTTAATATTGGCTCTCCTTCCAAGCCTCGTATCCAAATCGAGGCATCAGCCTATGTCCTACCACATTTGGCAGGGAATCTACCATCATGTTCGATCCCCCAAAGTTTATTGACAACCCTGCCAAAACTCCAGTTAGCGGACCCTAATTTCCGCAAGAGTTCGCAGATAGATGTGCTGATTGGCGCTGATATCCTACCGTCCATACTAACAGGCGGCTCCCATCCTAATATATGTGGCACGTTGCTGGGCCAGGAAACTATTTTCCGGTGGATTTTGACAGGCCCAGTTTCAAAGACCGCATCCACCGCAATCTCGTCATTCTCGACTCGAATATCTGTCTCTCAAGAAGAACAATTAAACATCATTCTCACAACATTTTGGGAGGTGGAGGACATTCCAGTCAAACTGGTAAATAGCTACGACTCTTTTTGTGAGAGTAATTTCATCCGAACAACAACAAGGAACGAGAATGGCAGATATGTAGTCACCCTACCTTTCTAAGAACCGAATCACATAGACTTAGGACATTCAAGATCTATCGCACTAGCTCAGTTTCTAAAGAACGAGAATCGTTTAAAAAGAAACCCTCATATGACACAAGTCTCTCCAAACAGCAACCCCAATAATTTTTACTTGCCGCATCATGCTGTTTCTAAGCCCGACAGCACCACAACAAAGGTTCGCGTTGTGTTTAACGCCTCCAGCCCGTCTTCCAATGGCAAAAGTCTAAATGATATCCTACACACGGGACCAGTACTCCAATCCGATCTGACGATTCAGATACTAAAGTGGCGATTCTACCGCTACGTTTTCAATGCCGATATAACTAAGATGTATCGGCAAATTCAGGTCGATCCAAGACATACGCCCTACCAACGAATACTATTTCGCAATGAGAACGCAGAACTTTGCGACTTCGAACTCAATACAGTTACCTTTGGGGTACACTGTGCCCCATACCTCGCAATCCGGGTCCTCCATCAAGTTGCTCGTGATATACGAGAACAATGTCCTGTCGCATCCGATATAATTGAAAATTATATGTATGTCGATGATGTTCTAGCAGGGGCACACACGAAGCAACAAGCAATTTCAGCCATTGCAGAACTCCGCATGGCACTCGACAGAGCCGGGTTCCCTCTGAGAAAGTGGACATCCAACACAAAGGAAGTGTTAAAAGGAATACCAAGGGACCACTTACTGTGTGCGGATTTCTTAGAAATCGAAGAGGCCAGCTTCGCTAAAACGCTAGGCATTTAATGGCAAGCCACAACACACCAGTTTTTCTTTGCTCCGTCCAAAATGGTATCTCAGCCTTCGCTCACTAAACGTGAAGTACTATCACAGATTGCGAAATTTTTCGATCCTGCTGGATGGCTAGCACCTGTGATAGTTCGATCAAAGATTTTCATGCCAGAGATCTGGCTCCAAGAGCTGGGGTGGGATGATTCCCTGCTGGAAGATCTCGTTCAACGTTGGCATGACTTCCTAACCGACTATCCCTCTCTCGAAGAGATCCGTATTCCAAGATGGGTCGATTTTCAGCAAAAGGCAAAGGTGCTTATTTGCGCGTCGAGATCAACGGATGCATCTCCACTCACCTTCTCGCAGCAAAAACTACCACGCTTAGAGCTGTGTGGCGCCGTTCTTCTTTCCGAGCTCACCACGGCTCTTATTCCACAGCTCCCCATCCAGAGTAGAGAAAATTTCAATTGGACAGACTCCACTATTGTTCTTGCCTGTTTGGATAAACCTCCATGCAAATGGTCTACCTTTGTGGCTAACCGGGTAGCCAAGATAACATCAACCAATGGCAAATGGTCCCATGTTCGATCCGAACATAACCCAGCTGACCTAGCTAGCCGGGGGGTTTCTCCTCGGGACCTGTTGGGCAGCACTTTGTGGTGGCATGGACCGGAATGGTTACAACTACCACAAAACCAATGGCCAGTTCCTGTTACGGTACTTGAGACAGAGATTAAACAGTGAAGTGCAATGTCTCACAGTTACCCTCCTATAACCTTCTGGAACGATTCTCCAGATTCGACAAGGCATTGCGAGATATCGCATATGTCTGTCGCTTCATCCAGCGCTGTATAAATCCAGCGATCCACTTTCCCGCTGAGCTCCGTAATGAAGAACTTACGAGAGTTCAGTTCCGACTTATTGAGTATACTCAACGCCAAGCTTATCCTAAGGAGTATAGCTGTTTGCTCGATAAGAAGCCAATTCAAGGATCAAGCAGCATTCGCAATTTAACCCCTTTCATCGATCAAAGGGGTATTCTGCGATCCTGTGGACGGGTGAGAGCGTCAACCTCGTTAGGCTATGATGAGCGACACCCCATAATCATTCCGGCCAATTGTGATTCTTCACGCCTCCTGGTCCGATTTACCCACCTCATTTGTTTTCACGGAGGCAATCAGTTGGTAATGCGCCTCATAAGAGCCAAATAGTGGATCCCAAAGCTCAAGGTCCTGGTAAAATCTACCATAAACTCCCGCAAGGTCTGTGTAATACACCGTAGACGACTCCAGACCCAACTTATGGGCGAGCTCCCAAGGGCGAGATCAACCTTTTCCCGACCCATCACACACACGGGTGTAGACTTTGCCGGATCTTTCGATATTAAAAGCTACATTGGTCGAGCATGCAAAATTACCAAGGGTTATGTCTGTGTCTTCGTTTGTTTCAGCACGAAAGCAATCCATTTAGAAGCCACCACAGATCTAACCACGGAGAGATTCCTGGCCGCATTTTCGCGATTTATCGCAAGACGTGGCCTGCCACAACAGATGTACTCAGATAATCGGAAAACATTTGTGGGAGCGTCATCCGTTCTTTCGAGAGATTTCTTGCAAGCGACCAAAGAGCTCATCTTATCCATGCATAGCCATCAAAACTTGTGTTGGCATTTCAATCCTCCTGGCGCACCTCACATGGGCGGATTGTGGGAAGCAGGTGTCAAAAGCTTTAGGACCCACTTCTACAAATCCACCGCATCCTCAAAATATACATTTGAGGAGTTAGCGACTCTCCTCTCCAAGATTGAAGCCTGCCTTAACTCCAGGCCAATCTCTCCAATGTCGGTAGATCCGACTGATTTATTGGCTCTAAGTCCAGGCCACTTCCTAGTTGGTGGCCCTCTTCTGTCAACTAACGAGCCAGTAATCAAAGAAGACGCTATTTCTATAATTAACCGCTGCTTCCGGTGGAAGAATGAGTATTTAAAAGAGCTCCATAAGCGATACAAATGGCAGTCCCCTACAAGGGACCTCCAAGCCGGTGATATGGTGATTATCAAGGAAGATAACCTACCAATAAATGAATGGCGCCTTGGCCGAGTCCAGCTGGCTTGCCCAGGCACAGATGACAAGGTCCGCGTAGTGGACGTGCTTACCGCTCGTGGTGTCATCCGAAGGCCAATAGCCAAATTGGTCCTTCTTCCTACTGAGGCAAATAACACCACCGACTAATCCTTAAAAGCAACTAATCCCTCTTTCAAAACAAAATCATCACACAATAACACCTCTCCTACATCTCCAGTTCACTCCTCTGTAGAGAACCAGCATGGCACCGTCAACGAAGGCATCCAATCAACGCCAAGGAACGGACTCCTTTAGATGCCGGGTGTGTAGAGGCATCCATGCGCTACGCAAGTGCCAGCGCTTCTTGAAGCTCACGCCCGAGAAGCGTCTCCGAGCCGTTTTGATGAACAAATATTGCTCCAACTGCCTGGCTCATCTGCACTCAGGGGAGTCATGTCGCAGTGGAGCCAAGTGCAAAATTTGCAAAAAGGACCACCACACCTTACTCCACATGCGTGATCCCCGTAGCGCTCGACTCTCTCGGTCAGCCAACAGGCCCACAAGAAGAGCTTCTGGCTCCTCGCCCTCCAGCGGCACATCACCCACATCACAATGAAACAATTTTATTGATTTTTGCTTCCAATATATTTCGGTTGCGCATCGGCAAACCGTCTTCAGGGCACTAACACAAGGTACAAGGAACAATTAACATTAAAATATATTAAATTAAACAATAAATTGACACATTAACCTACATTATTTTACACGTCTGCGCTTTATAATATAATATAATAGTAATAATAATAATAATAATAATAATAATAATAATAATAATAATAATAATAATAATAATAATAATAATAAAAAAATAATAATAATAATAATAATAATAATAATATTAATAATATTAATAATAACAATAATAATAATAATAATAATAATATTAATAATAATAATAAAAATAATACTAATAATAAGATTCGGATATAATCGCATTTTCAGAAACATGGTTAAATGCAACCATATCTGATTTTCAGGTTTTTTCGTATAATTTTATTTTGCACAGAAATGATCGGCCGACTCGACGCTGAGACGCTCAAGGTCTCTTTTCCTACACGGAATATCTATATAACATGCTCTTATGTTCCTCCATCTTCTGATATTCAAGTTTATATGAAACATATTTCTTGTATTAAAGAAGTTTCTTCACACGTGCGTGATAATGACCTATTTATGGGGTTGGGTGATTTTATTTGCCGAACATCTCTTGGTCATTATTCACTGCCGAAAATTATCTAGTGCCCTCAGCACAGCATGACTTTATAGATTGCATGCTTGATCTTTCGTTTTTTCAAATCAATTCAATTTCTAATCATTTGAATAGAACACTTGACCTTGTATTTGTAAACGAATACCTTATTTCTAATGTGTCTAGGTCCCCTCATTTATCTCTTCCTGAGGATGTATATCATCCTACTTTAGAGGTTGCAATGTGCAATTGTAATCCCCTCATTTCGTGCTTATCAGCCAATAAGCCCCGCCGCTTTCGCAAAGGAAATTATTCATTGCTAAATCAGCTTATTTATGCAACCGATTGGTTTTTCTTATATGACTCGGTTGATAAGAATACTGCTATTAATTATTTTTATAGCACCCTAAACTCCCTCTTAGATATGTGTATTCTTAAGTCAATACCTTCGACTACTTCTTCAAAGCCACCCTGGTTTACTCCCAGATTGTCACATCTTAAAAACTTAAAATCTAAATATTTTAAAAAGTTTAATAAGTCTGGTTCGTGTACAGACTTGGCTAAATATTCCATAGCCAAGTCGAAAATCTTTCTTCTGAATTCCCAATGCTATGAGAATTATCTAACTCGTTGCAAAAGGCAATTTGCCCAAAATCCGAGGCAGTTTTAAAATTTTGTAAACTTGAAGCGGAAATCTTTAAGTTTGCCATCTTCTTTTTCTCTCGGGATGGATAAAGCTAGTAATGACTCTGATTCTGCTAACCTCTTTGCTTATTTTTTCCAATCAACTTACTCTTCAGTCTGTCCTAATAATAATTCTACACCTCCTCCTATTATTTCCCATTCCTCTCTCCTTTTAGCTATAAATTATTTAAAATTTTCTTACTGGCCTGGGCCTGACAATATTCCTGGTTGTCTACTCAAGGAGTGTAGTTCTTCCCTTATTTATCCATTGCTTAAGCTTTTTAATCTATCCCTTGAATCTTCTGTCTTTCCGTCTCTTTGGAAAGAATCTTATATCATTCCTCTCCACAAGATATACAAGATACAAGATATACAAAATTACAGGGGCATTACAAAAGTGTCCGCTATTCCCAAATTATTTGATAAAAAAAATAATCACTTCAAATTTGCAGCATTTCTGCAAATCTGTTGTCTCCCCTGTTCAACATGGATTCGTAAAGAATCGGTCAACTACGGCCAATCTACCAGAGCTTACTTCCTTGGTAAATGATGCTTTCCTTTCGAAAATGCAAACTGATTTCATTTACACTGACTTCAGTAAGGCGTTTGACTCTGTGCACCACGATATTTTACTTTTTAAACTTGACCGAATAGGTTTCCCTCCGTCTCTTTTGCTTTTGATTAGCTCTTATTTAAAAGGCAGGACCCAAAGAGTTATGCTGAGGCTGACTACCTCTAAACAGGTTCACGTTACTTCTGGTGTTCCTCCAGGTAGTTATCTTGGACCTTTACTCTTTACTCTTTTTATAAATGTGTACTCATGTATGCGGATGATGTGAAACTTATTCTATCATACACTAATCCCCTAAATCATTCTCGTCTACAAGACGATTTGAACGCTATGCAATTTTGGTGTTCGGGCACTCAATTGCATCTGAATTGTTCAAAGTGTATGTTTATGACCTTCAATCGCACTACACCTTATCTTGTCAGCTATACAACGGACAATACTCCATTGCAACGTATACAAACAGTTAAGGATTTAGGCGTTCTTTTTTATTCTAAGCTCAACTTCAATCTGCATATAGATACCATCGTTAATGAGGCAAAAGGTGTACTTGGATTTATTAAACGATGGTCTAAAGAGTTTAAAGATCCTTTCATAACGAAACTTCTGTACATCTCTCTCGTTCGCCCTATCCTTGAATACTGCTCTTGCATCTGGTCTCCGCACAATATCAATAGTCAGGATCGTATTGAATCTGTTCAGAAGCAATTTCTGCTTTTTGCCTTACGAGGTTTAAATTGGGACCCTAATCTTCGGTTACCATCTTACTCCAGCAGACTGCTTCTTTTTAATCTTCCGACGTTAATCAATCGTAGGACAATTCTCGGTGTTGTCTTCCTATATAAGTTGATTGTTGGCGATATAGATTCTCCTTTTCTGTTAGTGCGTCTTCAATTCTCTGTTCCGTCCAGACCAACTAGAAATTATCGCCCCTTATTCCTATCTACGTGCACAACAGACTACGCTATGCACAATCCTTTTCGCGTCCTATGGGGCATAACTTGCCGGAAAGGCTATAAATTTTCACCCGCAGGGTCGGTGATTTGCCATTACTATCTCTCTATCCTATCTACATAACCTTCTATATATCTTGTTTAATTCCTTTACTTTTTATTAGCTTCTCTCTTTATTATTCCCAATTTATTGTATTTTCTTGATTAATACAGTAAATTAAGATTATTTCTAAATTTTACTAAAGAACTCTATTTTTTCTCTACTAGCACAATTGTAATATTAATATTAATATTTATAATATTAATATTAATATTAAATTAATAATAATAATATTAATATTAATATTGTGTAATATTACAATTGTGCTAGTAGAGAAAATATAAAATAATATTAATAATAATAATAATAATAATAAAAATAATATTAATATTAATAATTATAATAAAAATAATAATAATAATAAAATTAATATTAATATTAATAATAATAATAATAATAATAATAATAATAATATTAATAATAATAATAATAATAATAATAATAATAATAATAATAATAATAATAATAATAATAATAATAATAATAATAATAATAATAATAATATTAATAATAATAATAATAATAATAATAATATTAATAACGAGAAAGAAGGGCTAACTTCGGCATGCCGAAGATCTAATAGCCTTGCAGACCCAACCTTTTAATGCCGAGAAAATGGTTAAGGCCGAGTTTGGTCAAGGTATATTAATAAACAAAAAACGAGAAAGAAGGGCTATCTTCGGCACGCCGAAGATTTAATACCCTTGCAGACCCAACCTTTTAATGCCGAGAAAATGGTTAAGGCCGAGTTTGGTCAAGGTATATTGATAAACAAAAAAAAGGCTTTTAATCAAAAACCGATGTAAATAAGATTTAGCAAAAATGAAGGGAGCATAGTGAAATCTTTAAATGCCGTGTTTAATCGCAAAATCATGAAAAACAAAAAATTCTCCATACAAAAACTTAATAATATGATATAGTGGTCCGATCTTAATAGGATTTTGCATATATATGAGGAGCTTAGTAAAACTAATAAATGCCGAGTTTGGTCAAGATATCTTGACAAACAAAATGTTTTTTCATACAAAAACTTAATTTTCGATCGATCGTTCCTATGGCAGCTATATGATATAGTGGTCCGATCTTAATAGGATTTTGCATATATATGAGGAGCTTAGTAAAACTAATAAATGCCGAGTTTGGTCAAGATATCTTGACAAACAAAATGTTTTTTCATACAAAAACTTAATTTTCGACCGATCGTTCCTATGGCGGCTATATGACATAGTAGTCCGATCTTAATAGAATTTTGTATATATATGAGGAGCATAGTAAAACTAATAAATGTCGAGTTTGGTCAAGATATCTTGATAAACAAAAGGTTTTTTCATACAAAAACTTAATTTTCGACCGATCGTTCCTATGGCAGCTATATGATATAGTGGTCCGATCTTAATAGGATTTTGCATATATATGAGGAGCTTAGTAAAACTAATAAATGCCGAGTTTGGTCAAGATATCTTGACAAACAAAATGTTTTTTCATACAAAAACTTAATTTTCGACCGATCGTTCCTATGGCAGCTATATGATATAGTGGTCCGATCTTAATAGGATTTTGCATATATATGAGGAGCTTAGTAAAACTAATAAATGCCGAGTTTGGTCAAGATATCTTGACAAACAAAATGTTTTTTCATACAAAAACTTAATTTTCGACCGATCGTTCCTATGGCGGCTATATGATATAGTGGTCCGATCTTAATAAAATTTTGCATATATATGAGGAGCATAGTAAAACTAATAAATGTCGAGTTTGGTCAAGATATCTTGATAAACAAAAGGTTTTTTCATACAAAAACTTAATTTTCGACCGATCGTTCCTATGGCAGCTATATGATATAGTGGTCCGATCTTAATAGGATTTTGCATATATATGAGGAGCTTAGTAAAACTAATAAATGCCGAGTTTGGTCAAGATATCTTGACAAACAAAATGTTTTTTCATACAAAAACTTAATTTTCGACCGATTGTTCCTATGGCGGCTATATGATATAGTGGTCCGATCTTAATAGAATTTTGCATATATATGAGGAGCATAGTAAAATTAATAAATGTCGAGTTTGGTCAAGATATCTTGATAAGCAAGATCCAGCTGGTTTTGACATATGTGCTGCGTGCAACAGAAATAGGGACTTCTGCAAAGTTTCATTAAGATAGCTTTAAAACTGAGGGACTAGTTCGCATAGAAACAGACAGACGGACAGACGGACAAACGGACATGGCTATATCGACTCGGCTGTTGATGCTGATCAAGAACATATATACTTTATGGGGTCGCAGATGTCACCTTCTATGCGTTACACATTTCACGACAAAATTATAATACCCTCTGCAAGGGTATAAAAATGAAGGTGACAACGAAGAACAGAATGCTCAGTTTGATACACGGGACGAAAATGTACTAGCAAGCATATTGCTGGGTGTTAAAGCGTCGCAGATTAATTTCATCAAAAACTGCGCGTCGTCCAAAGAAGCTTGGGGGAAGCTAATAAGTGTGTATCATTCGCGCGGGCAGGCAAGAAAAATTGCGTTATTCAAAAGTTTGCTCCGACAGAGTATGCAAGAAGGTGCAAGTGTGCAAAACTATGTGAATGAGTTTTCCAACATAGTTGAAAAATTAAAAGAAATTGAAATGATCATAAATTAAGACATGCTCACAATTTTGCTGTTAACGGGATTAGGAAAAAAATTTGAAAACTTTGTTGTAGCGATTGTAGTGGCGCTTGAAGCAACAACAATTTGTTTGAGTTTAAATAAGCAGCCCAAAAGTAGGCAATGTAATCCAGTCAAGGTCTTGTACTTTGCTTACCCTGATTAGCAATAAAAAAAAAAAATAATAATAAAAATATATATAATTTGTAATATTGTTTAAATCAAGCAATATCAATTTTTATTTTTTTTTCTCATATTTTGTTCCCTTATAAACTCGGAGGTTTTTGGAAAAGCAAGTTCTCGCCATCTATGGCTCAACCCGGGCGTGATATCGCTTGTAACGAGTGAAAGATAAAAGTAGTAGAGGAATGTTAATCTGAAAATTTGAATTGGCGTCTGTCCTGGTGTCGCTGGAAAAAGCTTTCCCTAAGGCGATCGGAGCTCAGATCTTTCTTTTACCTTCTGTCCACCGTGGATAAAGGTTGACCCAAAGAAAAAAAGTGAGAAAGTACGCCTATTTACAATCGCGCTTAACCTCTGAGAAACAGTATTTTCTGAAGCATAATTTTTAATAGAAGAAATTTCAAAAATATCTAAGTGCGCGTATCGATGAACCACTTCTCAGCCGCCAGTTGGCCGCCGTAATTAATTGAGAAACTAAATTAAAGAAAAACGAGAAAGAAGGGCTATCTTCGGCATGCCGAAGATCTAATACCTTGCAGACCCAACCTTTTAATGCCGAGAAAATGGTTAAGGCCGAGTTTGGTCAAGGTATATTGATAAACAAAAAAAGGCTTTTAATCAAAAACCGATGTAAATAAGATTTAGCAAAAATGAAGGAAGCATAGTGAAATCTTTAAATGCCGTGTTTAATCGCAAAATCATGAAAAACAAAAAATTCTCCATACAAAAACTTAATAATATGATATAGTGGTCCGATCTTAATAGGATTTTGCATATATATGAGGAGCTTAGTAAAACTAATAAATGCCGAGTTTGGTCAAGATATCTTGACAAACAAAATGTTTTTTCATACAAAAACTTAATTTTCGACCGATCGTTCCTATGGCGGCTATATGATATAGTGGTCCGATCTTAATAGGATTTTGCATATATTTGAGGAGCTTAGTAAAACTAATAAATGCCGAGTTTGGTCAAGATATCTTGACAAACAAAATGTTTTTTCATACAAAAACTTAATTTTCGACCGATCGTTCCTATGGCGGCTATATGATATAGTGGTCCGATCTTAATAGAATTTTGCATATATATGAGGAGCATAGTAAAACTAATAAATGTCGAGTTTGGTCAAGATATCTTGATAAACAAAAGGTTTTTTCATACAAAAACTTAATTTTCGACCGATCGTTCCTATGGCAGCAATATGATATAGTGGTCCGATCTTAATAGAATTTTGCATATATATGAGGAGGTTAGTAAAACTAATAAATGCCGAGTTTGGTCAAGATACCTTGACAAACAAAATGTTTTTTCATACAAAAACTTAATTTTCGACCGATCGTTCCTATGGCGGCTATATGATATAGTGGTCCGATCTTAATAGAATTTTGCATATATATGAGGAGCATAGTAAAACTAATAAATGTCGAGTTTGGTCAAGATATCTTGATAAACAAAAGGTTTTTTCATACAAAAACTTGATTTTCGACCGATCGTTCCTATGGCGGCTATATGATATAGTGGTCCGATCTTAATAGAATATTGCATATATATGAGGAGCATAGTAAAACTAATAAATGTCGAGTTTGGTCAAGATATCTTGATAAACAAAAGTTTTTTTCATACAAAAACTTAATTTTCGACCGATCGTTCCTATGGCAGCTATATGATATAGTGGTCTGATCTTAATAGGATTTTGCATATATATGAGGAGCTTAGTAAAACTAATAAATGCCGAGTTTGGTCAAGATATCTTGACAAACAAAATGTTTTTTCATACAAAAACTTAATTTTCGACCGATCATTCCTATGGCGGCTATATGATATAGTGGTCCGATCTTAATAGAATTTTGCATATATATGAGGAGCATAGTAAAACTAATAAATGTCGAGTTTGGTCAAGATATCTTGATAAACAAAAGGTTTTTTCATACAAAAACTTAATTTTCGACCGATCGTTCCTATGGCAGCTATATGATATAGTGGTCCGATCTTAATAGGATTTTGCATATATATGAGGAGCTTAGTAAAACTAATAAATGCCGAGTTTTGGTCAAGATATCTTGACAAACAAAATGTTTTTTCATACAAAAACTTAATTTTCGACCGATCGTTCCTATGGCGGCTATATGATATAGTGGTCCGATCTTAATAGAATTTTGCATATATATGAGGAGCATAGTAAAACTAATAAATGTCGAGTTTGGTCAAGATATCTTGATAAACAAAAGGTTTTTTCATACAAAAACTTAATTTTCGACCGATCGTTCTTATGGCAGCTATATGATATAGTGGTCCGATCCAGCTGGTTTTGACATATGTGCTGCGTGCAACAGAAATAGGGACTTCTGCAAAGTTTCATTAAGATAGCTTTAAAACTGAGGGACTAGTTCGCATAGAAACAGACAGACGGACAGACGGACAGACGGACATGGCTATATCGACTCGGCTGTTGATGCTGATCAAGAATATATATACTTTATGGGGTCGGAGATGTCTCCTTCTATGCGTTACACATTTCACGACAAAATTATAATACCCTCTGCAAGGGTATAAAAATGAAGGGGACAGCGAAGAACAGAAGGCTCAGTTTGATACACGGGACGAAAATGTACTAGCAAGCATATTGCTGGGTGTTAAAGCGTCGCAGATTAATTTCATCAAAAACTGCGCGTCGTCCAAAGAAGCTTGGGGGAAGCTAATAAGTGTGTATCAACCGCGCGGGCAGGCAAGAAAAATAGCGTTATTCAAAAGTTTGCTCCGACAGAGTATGCAAGAAGGTGCAAGTGTGCAAAACTATGTGAATGAGTTTTCCAACATAGTTGAAAAATTAAAAGAAATTGAAATGATCATAAATTAAGACATGCTCACAATTTTGCTGTTAACGGGATTAGGAAAAAAATTTGAAAACTTTGTTGTAGCGATTGTAGTGGCGCTTGAAGCAACAACAATTTGTTTGAGTTTAAATAAGCAGCCCAAAAGTAGGCAATGTAATCCAGTCAAGGTCTTGTACTTTGCTTACCCTGATTAGCAATAAAAAAAAAAATAATAATAAAAATATATATAATTTGTAATATTGTTTAAATCAAGCAATATCAATTTTTATTTTTTTTCTCATATTTTGTTCCCTTATAAACTCGGAGGTTTTTGGAAAAGCTAGTTCTTCTGAATATCGTATAGTAGATCTCGCCAGTGATAGATAAAAGTAGTAGAGGAATGTTAATCAGAAAATTGGAAATGGCGTCTGTCCTGGTGTCGCTGTAAAAAACTTTCCCTAAGGAGATCGGAGCTCAGATCTTTCTTTTACCTTCTGTCCACCGTGGATAAAGGTTGACCCAAAGAAAAAAGTGAGAAAGTACGCCTATTTACAATCGCGCTTAACCTCTGAGAAACAGTATTTTCTGAAGCATAATTTTTAATAGAAGAAATTTCAAAAATATCTAAGTGCGCGTATCGATGAACCACTTCTCAGCCGCCAGTTGGCCGCCGTAATTAATTGAGAAACTAAATTAAAGAAAAACGAGAAAGAAGGGCTATCTTCGGCATGCCGAAGATCTAATACCCTTGCAGACCCAACCTTTTAATGCCGAGAAAATGGTTAAGGCCGAGTTTGGTCAAGGTATATTGATAAACAAAAAAAAGGCTTTTAATCAAAAACCGATGTAAATAAGATTTAGCAAAAATGAAGGAAGCATAGTGAAATCTTTAAATGCCGTGTTTAATCGCAAAATCATATGAAAAACAAAAAATTCTCCATACAAAAACTTAATAATATGATATAATGGTACGATCTTAATAGGATTTTGCATATATATGAGGAGCATAGTAAAACTAATAAATGCCGAGTTTGGTTAAGATATCTTGAAAAACAAAATGTTTTTTCATACAAAAACTTAATTTTCGATCGATCGTTCCTATGGCAGCTATATGATATAGTGGTCCGATCTTAATAGGATTTTGCATATATATGAGGAGCTTAGTAAAACTAATAAATGCCGAGTTTGGTCAAGATATCTTGACAAACAAAATGTTTTTTCATACAAAAACTTAATTTTCGACCGATCGTTCCTATGGCGGCTATATGACATAGTGGTCCGATCTTAATAGAATTTTGCATATATATGAGGAGCATAGTAAAACTAATAAATGTCGAGTTTGGTCAAGATATCTTGATAAACAAAAGGTTTTTTCATAAAAAACCCTAATTTTCGACCGATCGTTCCTATGGCAGCTATATGATATAGTGGTCCGATCTTAATAGGATTTTGCATATATATGAGGAGCTTAGTAAAACTAATAAATGCCGAGTTTGGTCAAGATATCTTGACAAACAAAATGTTTTTTCATACAAAAACTTAATTTTCGACCGATCGTTCCTATGGCGGCTATATGACATAGTCGTCCGATCTTAATAGAATTTTGCATATATATGAGGAGCATAGTAAAACTAATAAATGTCGAGTTTGGTCAAGATATCTTGATAAACAAAAGGTTTTTTCATACAAAAACTTAATTTTCGACCGATCGTTCCTATGGCAGCAATATGATATAGTGGTCCGATCTTAATAGGATTTTGCATATATATGAGGAGGTTAGTAAAACTAATAAATGCCGAGTTTGGTCAAGATATCTTGACAAACAAAATGTTTTTTCATACAAAAACTTAATTTTCGACCGATCGTTCCTATGGCGGCTATATGATATAGTGGTCCGATCTTAATAGAATTTTGCATATATATGAGGAGCATAGTAAAACTAATAAATGTCGAGTTTGGTCAAGATATCTTGATAAACAAAAGGTTTTTTCATACAAAAACTTGATTTTCGACCGATCGTTCCTATGGCGGCTATATGATATAGTGGTCCGATCTTAATAGAATTTTGCATATATATGAGGAGCATAGTAAAACTAATAAATGTCGAGTTTGGTCAAGATATCTTGATAAACAAAAGGTTTTTTCATACAAAAACTTAATTTTCGACCGATAGTTCCTATGGCGGCTATATGATATAGTGGTCCGATCTTAATAAAATTGTGCATATATATGAGGAGCATAGTAAAACTAATAAATGCCGAGTTTGGTCAAGATATCTTGATAAACAAAAGGTTTTTTCATACAAAAACTTAATTTTCGACCGATCGTTCCTATGGCAGCAATATGATATAGTGGTCCGATCTTAATAGGATTTTGCATATATATGAGGAGGTTAGTAAAACTAATAAATGCCGAGTTTGGTCAAGATATCTTGACAAACAAAATGTTTTTTCATACAAAAACTTAATTTTCGACCGATCGTTCCTATGGCGGCTATATGATATAGTGGTCCGATCTTAATAGAATTTTGCATATATATGAGGAGCATAGTAAAACTAATAAATGTCGAGTTTGGTCAAGATATCTTGATAAACAAAAGGTTTTTTCATACAAAAACTTAATTTTCGACCGATCGTTCCTATGGCAGCTATATGATATAGTGGTCCGATCCAGCTGGTTTTGACATATGTGCTGCGTGCAACAGAAATAGGGACTTCTGCAAAGTTTCATTAAGATAGCTTTAAAACTGAGGGACTAGTTCGCATAGAAACAGACAGACGGACAGACGGACAGACGGACATGGCTATATCGACTCGGCTGTTGATGCTGATCAAGAATATATATACTTTATGGGGTCGGAGATGTCTCCTTCTATGCGTTACACATTTCACGACAAAATTATAATACCCTCTGCAAGGGTATAACGAGATAGAAGGGCTATCTTCGGCATGCCGAAGATCTAATACCCTTGCAGACCCAACCTTTTAATGCCGAGAAAATGGTTAAGGCCGAGTTTGGTCAAGGTATATTGATAAACAAAAAAAAGGCTTTTAATCAAAAACCGATGTAAATAAGATTTAGCAAAAATGAAGGAAGCATAGTGAAATCTTTAAATGCCGTGTTTAATCGCAAAATCATGAAAAACAAAAAATTCTCCATACAAAAACTTAATAATATGATATAGTGGTCCGATCTTAATAGGATTTTGCATATATATGAGGAGCTTAGTAAAACTAATAAATGCCGAGTTTGGTCAAGATATCTTGACAAACAAAATGTTTTTTCATACAAAAACTTAATTTTCGACCGATCGTTCCTATGGCGGCTATATGATATAGTGGTCCGATCTTAATAGAATTTTGCATATATATGAGGAGCATAGTAAAACTAATAAATGTCGAGTTTGGTCAACATATCTTGATAAACAAAAGGTTTTTTCATACAAAAACTTAATTTTCGACCGATCGTTCCTATGGCAGCTATATGATATAGTGGTCCGATCCAGCTGGTTTTGACATATGTGCTGCGTGCAACAGAAATAGGGACTTCTGCAAAGTTTCATTAAGATAGCTTTAAAACTGAGGGACTAGTTCGCATAGAAACAGACAGACGGACAGATGGACAGACGGACAGACGGACATGGCTATATCGACTCGGCTGTTGATGCTGATCAAGAATATATATACTTTATGGGGTCGGAGATGTCTCCTTCTATGCGTTACACATTTCACGACAAAATTATAATACCCTCTGCAAGGGTATAATAAATGCCGAGTTTGGTTAAGATATCTTGAAAAACAAAATGTTTTTTCATACAAAAACTTAATTTTCGATCGATCGTTCCTATGGCAGCTATATGATATAGTGGTCCGATCTTAATAGGATTTTTGCATATATAAGAGGAGCTTAGTAAAACTAATAAATGCCGAGTTTGGTCAAGATATCTTGACAAACAAAATGTTTTTCATACAAAAACTTAATTTTCGACCGATCGTTCCTATGGCGGCTATATGACATAGTCGTCCGATCTTAATAGAATTTTGCATATATATGAGGAGCATAGTAAAACTAATAAATGTCGAGTTTGGTCAAGATATCTTGACAAACAAAATGTTTTTTCATACAAAAACTTAATTTTCGACCGATCGTTCCTATGGCGGCTATATGATATAGTGGTCCGATCTTAATAGAATTTTGCATATATATGAGGAGTAAAACTAATAAATAAAACTAATAAATGTCGAGTTTGGTCAAGATATCTTGATAAACAAAAGGTTTTTTCATACAAAAACTTAATTTTCGACCGATCGTTCCTATGGCAGCTATATGATATAGTGGTCCGATCTTAATAGGATTTTGCATATATATGAGGAGCTTAGTAAAACTAATAAATGCCGAGTTTGGTCAAGATATCTTGACAAACAAAATGTTTTTTCATACAAAAACTTAATTTTCGACCGATCGTTCCTATGGCGGCTATATGATATAGTGGTCCGATCTTAATAGAATTTTGCATATATATGAGGAGCATAGTAAAACTAATAAATGTCGAGTTTGGTCAACATATCTTGATAAACAAAAGGTTTTTTCATACAAAAACTTAATTTTCGACCGATCGTTCCTATGGCAGCTATATGATATAGTGGTCCGATCTTAATAGGATTTTGCATATATATGAGGAGCTTAGTAAAACTAATAAATGCCGAGTTTGGTCAAGATATCTTGACAAACAAAATGTTTTTTCATACAAAAACTTAATTTTCGACCGATCGTTCCTATGGCGGCTATATGATATAGTGGTCCGATCTTAATAGAATTTTGCATATATATGAGGAGCATAGTAAAACTAATAAATGTCGAGTTTGGTCAAGATATCTTGATAAACAAAAGGTTTTTTCATACAAAAACTTAATTTTCGACCGATCGTTCCTATGGCAGCTATATGATATAGTGGTCCGATCCAGCTGGTTTTGACATATGTGCTGCGTGCAACAGAAATAGGGACTTCTGCAAAGTTTCATTAAGATAGCTTTAAAACTGAGGGACTAGTTCGCATAGAAACAGACAGACGGACAGACGGACAGACGGACATGGCTATATCGACTCGGCTGTTGATGCTGATCAAGAATATATATACTTAATGGGGTCGGAGATGTCTCCTTCTATGCGTTACACATTTCACGACAAAATTATAATACCCTCTGCAAGGGTATAACGAGAAAGAAGGGCTATCTTCGGCATGCCGAAGATCTAATACCCTTGCAGACCCAACCTTTTAATGCCGAGAAAATGGTTAAGGCCGAGTTTGGTCAAGGTATATTGATAAACAAAAAAGGCTTTTAATCAAAAACCGATGTAAATAAGATTTAGCAAAAATGAAGGAAGCATAGTGAAATCTTTAAATGCCGTGTTTAATCGCAAAATCATGAAAAACAAAAAATTCTCCATACAAAAACTTAATAATATGATATAGTGGTCCGATCTTAATAGGATTTTGCATATATATGAGGAGCTTAGTAAAACTAATAAATGCCGAGTTTGGTCAAGATATCTTGACAAACAAAATGTTTTTTCATACAAAAACTTAATTTTCGACCGATCGTTCCTATGGCGGCTATATGATATAGTGGTCCGATCTTAATAGAATTTTGCATATATATGAGGAGCATAGTAAAACTAATAAATGTCGAGTTTGGTCAAGATATCTTGATAAACAAAAGGTTTTTTTCATACAAAAACTTAATTTTCGACCGATCGTTCCTATGGCAGCTATATGATATAGTGGTCCGATCCAGCTGGTTTTGACATATGTGCTGCGTGCAACAGAAATAGGGACTTCTGCAAAGTTTCATTAAGATAGCTTTAAAACTGAGGGACTAGTTCGCATAGAAACAGACAGACGGACAGATGGACAGACGGACAGACGGACATGGCTATATCGACTCGGCTGTTGATGCTGATCAAGAATATATATACTTTATGGGGTCGGAGATGTCTCCTTCTATGCGTTACACATTTCACGACAAAATTATAATACCCTCTGCAAGGGTATAATAAATGCCGAGTTTGGTTAAGATATCTTGAAAAACAAAATGTTTTTTCATACAAAAACTTAATTTTCGATCGATCGTTCCTATGGCAGCTATATGATATAGTGATCCGATCTTAATAGGATTTTGCATATATAAGAGGAGCTTAGTAAAACTAATAAATGCCGAGTTTGGTCAAGATATCTTGACAAACAAAATGTTTTTTCATACAAAAACTTAATTTTCGACCGATCGTTCCTATGGCGGCTATATGACATAGTCGTCCGATCTTAATAGAATTTTGCATATATATGAGGAGCATAGTAAAACTAATAAATGTCGAGTTTGGTCAAGATATCTTGACAAACAAAATGTTTTTTCATACAAAAACTTAATTTTCGACCGATCGTTCCTATGGCGGCTATATGATATAGTGGTCCGATCTTAATAGAATTTTGCATATATATGAGGAGTAAAACTAATAAATAAAACTAATAAATGTCGAGTTTGGTCAAGATATCTTGATAAACAAAAGGTTTTTTCATACAAAAACTTAATTTTCGACCGATCGTTCCTATGGCAGCTATATGATATAGTGGTCCGATCTTAATAGGATTTTGCATATATATGAGGAGCTTAGTAAAACTAATAAATGCCGAGTTTGGTCAAGATATCTTGACAAACAAAATGTTTTTTCATACAAAAACTTAATTTTCGACCGATCGTTCCTATGGCGGCTATATGATATAGTGGTCCGATCTTAATAGAATTTTGCATATATATGAGGAGCATAGTAAAACTAATAAATGTCGAGTTTGGTCAAGATATCTTGATAAACAAAAGGTTTTTTCATACAAAAACTTAATTTTCGACCGATCGTTCCTATGGCAGCTATATGATATAGTGGTCCGATCCAGCTGGTTTTGACATATGTGCTGCGTGCAACAGAAATAGGGACTTCTGCAAAGTTTCATTAAGATAGCTTTAAAACTGAGGGACTAGTTCGCATAGAAACAGACAGACGGACAGATGGACAGACGGACAGACGGACATGGCTATATCGACTCGGCTGTTGATGCTGATCAAGAATATATATACTTTATGGGGTCGGAGATGTCTCCTTCTATGCGTTACACATTTCACGACAAAATTATAATACCCTCTGCAAGGGTATAATAAATGCCGAGTTTGGTTAAGATATCTTGAAAAACAAAATGTTTTTTCATACAAAAACTTAATTTTCGATCGATCGTTCCTATGGCAGCTATATGATATAGTGATCCGATCTTAATAGGATTTTGCATATATAAGAGGAGCTTAGTAAAACTAATAAATGCCGAGTTTGGTCAAGATATCTTGACAAACAAAATGTTTTTTCATACAAAAACTTAATTTTCGACCGATCGTTCCTATGGCGGCTATATGACATAGTCGTCCGATCTTAATAGAATTTTGCATATATATGAGGAGCATAGTAAAACTAATAAATGTCGAGTTTGGTCAAGATATCTTGACAAACAAAATGTTTTTTCATACAAAAACTTAATTTTCGACCGATCGTTCCTATGGCGGCTATATGATATAGTGGTCCGATCTTAATAGAATTTTGCATATATATGAGGAGTAAAACTAATAAATAAAACTAATAAATGTCGAGTTTGGTCAAGATATCTTGATAAACAAAAGGTTTTTTCATACAAAAACTTAATTTTCGACCGATCGTTCCTATGGCAGCTATATGATATAGTGGTCCGATCTTAATAGGATTTTGCATATATATGAGGAGCTTAGTAAAACTAATAAATGCCGAGTTTGGTCAAGATATCTTGACAAACAAAATGTTTTTTCATACAAAAACTTAATTTTCGACCGATCGTTCCTATGGCGGCTATATGATATAGTGGTCCGATCTTAATAGAATTTTGCATATATATGAGGAGCATAGTAAAACTAATAAATGTCGAGTTTGGTCAACATATCTTGATAAACAAAAGGTTTTTTCATACAAAAACTTAATTTTCGACCGATCGTTCCTATGGCAGCTATATGATATAGTGGTCCGATCTTAATAGGATTTTGCATATATATGAGGAGCTTAGTAAAACTAATAAATGCCGAGTTTGGTCAAGATATCTTGACAAACAAAATGTTTTTTCATACAAAAACTTAATTTTCGACCGATCGTTCCTATGGCGGCTATATGATATAGTGGTCCGATCTTAATAGAATTTTGCATATATATGAGGAGCATAGTAAAACTAATAAATGTCGAGTTTGGTCAAGATATCTTGATAAACAAAAGGTTTTTTCATACAAAAACTTAATTTTCGACCGATCGTTCCTATGGCAGCTATATGATATAGTGGTCCGATCCAGCTGGTTTTGACATATGTGCTGCGTGCAACAGAAATAGGGACTTCTGCAAAGTTTCATTAAGATAGCTTTAAAACTGAGGGACTAGTTCGCATAGAAACAGACAGACGGACAGACGGACATGGCTATATCGACTCGGCTGTTGATGCTGATCAAGAATATATATACTTTATGGGGTCGGAGATGTCTCCTTCTATGCGTTACACATTTCACGACAAAATTATAATACCCTCTGCAAGGGTATAAAAAGTGCCAGACCCAATCAGGGGTAAGTTAGATTTTTTTTGACCCAAAAGACTAAAAAGCACTTATATTTCAACCTGTCTATTGCAGGTAGGGCGCTTCGTAATATTCTCATAAACAAAGTATAATGAGATATTATAATCTTTCGACTTTCTGCAATTAGCAGCGGCAAACATTTCTTTTTTTGCCTGCCGTGCCCAAAATATGCAGAGCACCTGTAACTGTCATTATTAATTCGCCTTGACGCAAATAGCTTAATCAGCTGCGACCAGCTTTATCGCATCTTGTCAAATCTCGTTCGTTCTCTCTCGTCTGCTCAAAAATGGAAGTTCGAAAGACGAATAAGTAAGAGACGATCGCCGTCGCCGAAACTCCAAAATTAGTTGGAAATCGATCCCTGGTGGCTGACGTCGTCAAAAGCAGCTGCATTTATCTTGATCGCGCAATCGTTTTCTATATACATATGCGAACCGGAACCTTGTTTCTTTTTTGTTTGTACAGTTCTCGCTGGAAAAATGAATAATTAGCGTAACTAACAGAAAAGTGAAGAATCTGAATAAGTGTTATTGTGAACGTCATGGGCGTAGTCAAGTCGCCTTAAGCGCATAATATAAATATTACGATAGTTATGTGCGAGTTTTTTATACCCTTGCAGAGGGTATTATAATTTTGTCGTGAAATGTGTAACGCATAGAAGGAGACATCTCCGACCCCATAAAGTATATATATTCTTGATCAGCATCAACAGCCGAGTCGATATAGCCATGTCCGTCTGTCCGTCTGTCCGTCTGTCCGTCTGTCTGTTTCTATGCGAACTAGTCCCTCAGTTTTAAAGCTATCTTAATGAAACTTTGCAGAAGTCCCTAATTCTGTTGCACGCAGCACATATGTCAAAACCAGCTGGATCGGACCACTATATCATATAGCTGCCATAGGAACGATCGGTCGAAAATTAAGTTTTTGTATGAAAAAACATTTTATTTATCAAGATATCTTGACCAAACTCGACATTTATTAGTTTTACTATGCTCCTCATATATGCAAAATTCTATTAAGATCGGACCACTATATCATATAGCCGCCATAGGAACGATCGGTCGAAAATTAAGTTTTTGTATGAAAAAACATTTTGTTTGTCAAGATATCTTGACCAAACTCGGCATTTATTAGTTTTACTAAGCTCCTCATATATATGCAAAATCCTATTAAGATCGGACCACTATATCATATAGCTGCCATAGGAACGATCGGTCGAAAATTAAGTTTTTGTATGAAAAAACCTTTTGTTTATCAAGATATCTTGACCAAACTCGACATTTATTAGTTTTACTATGCTCCTCATATATATGCAAAATTTTATTAAGATCGGACCACTATATCATATAGCCGCCATAGGAACTATCGGTCGAAAATTAAGTTTTTGTATGAAAAAACATTTTGTTTGTCAAGATATCTTGACCAAACTCGGCATTTATTAGTTTTACTAAGCTCCTCATATATATGCAAAATCCTATTAAGATCGGACCACTATATCATATAGCTGCCATAGGAACGATCTATCGAAAATTAAGTTTTTGTATGAAAAAACATTTTGTTTTTCAAGATATCTTAACCAAACTCGGCATTTATTAGTTTTACTATGCTCCTCATATATATGCAAAATCGTATTAAGATCGGACCACTATATCATATTATTAAGTTTTTGTATGGAGAATTTTTTGTTTTTCATGATTTTGCCATTAAACACGGCATTTAAAGATTTCACTATGCTCCCTTCATTTTTGCTAAATCTTATTTACATCGGTTTTTGATTAAAAGCCTTTTTTTTTGTTTATCAATATACCTTGACCAAACTCGGCCTTAACCATTTTCTCGGCATTAAAAGGTTGGGTCTGCAAGGGTATTAAATCTTCGGCGTGCCGAAGATAGCCCTTCTTTCTCGTTTTCTTTTTGTTTTCTCGGCAAAAGAGTGCAACCGCATGGTCAAATTTTTACTCCGCATTTTTATACCCTTGCAGAGGGTATTATAATTTTGTCGTGAAATGTGTAACGCATAGAAGGAGACATCTCCGACCCCATAAAGTATATATATTCTTGATCAGCATCAACAGCCGAGTCGATATAGCCATGTCCGTCTGTCCGTCTGTCCGTCTGTCTGTTTCTATGCGAACTAGTCCCTCAGTTTTAAAGCTATCTTAATGAAACTTTGCAGAAGTCCCTATTTCTGTTGCACGCAGCACATATGTCAAAACCAGCTGGATCGGACCACTATATCATATAGCTGCCATAGGAACGATCGGTCGAAAATTAAGTTTTTGTATGAAAAAACTTTTGTTTATCAAGATATCTTGACCAAACTCGACATTTATTAGTTTTACTATGCTCCTCATATATATAGCAAAATTCTATTAAGATCGGACCACTATATCATATAGCCGCCATAGAACGATCGGTCGAAAATTAAGTTTTTGTATGAAAAAACATTTTGTTTGTCAAGATATCTTGACCAAACTCGGCATTTATTAGTTTTACTAACCTCCTCATATATATGCAAAATCCTATTAAGATCGGACCACTATATCATATAGCTGCCATAGGAACGATCGGTCGAAAATTAAGTTTTTGTAAGAAAAAACCTTTTGTTTATCAAGATATCTTGACCAAACTCGACATTTATTAGTTTTACTATGCTCCTCATATATATGCAAAATTCTATTAAGATCGGACCACTATATCATATAGCCGCCATAGGAACGATCGGTCGAAAATTAAGTTTTTGTATGAAAAAACATTTTGTTTGTCAAGATATCTTGACCAAACTCAGCATTTATTAGTTTTACTATGGTCCTCATATATATGCAAAATTCTATTAAGATCGGACGACTATATCATATAGCCGCCATAGGAACGATCGGTCGAAAATTAAGTTTTTGTATGAAAAAACCTTTTGTTTATCAAGATATCTTGACCAATCTCGACATTTATTAGTTTTACTATGCTCCTCATATATATGCAAAATTCTATTAAGATCGGACCACTATATCATATAGCCGCCATAGGAACGATCGGTCGAAAATTAAGTTTTTGTATGAAAAAACATTTTGTTTGTCAAGATATCTTGACCAAACTCGGCATTTATTAGTTTTACTAAGCTCCTCATATATATGCAAAATCCTATTAAGATCGGACCACTATATCATATAGCTGCCATAGGAACGATCGGTCGAAAATTAAGTTTTTGTATGAAAAAACCTTTTGTTTATCAAGATATCTTGACCAAACTCGACATTTATTAGTTTTACTATGCTCCTCATATATATGCAAAATCCTATTAAGATCGGACCACTATATCATATTATTAAGTTTTTGTATGGAGAATTTTTTGATTTTCATGATTTTGCGATTAAACACGGCATTTAAAGATTTCACTATGCTTCCTTCATTTTTGCTAAATCTTATTTACATCGGTTTTGATTAAAAGCCTTTTTTTGTTTATCAATATACCTTGACCAAACTCGGCCTTAACCATTTTCTCGGCATTAAAAGGTTGGGTCTGCAAGGGTATTAGATCTTCGGCATGCCGAAGATAGCCCTTCTTTCTCGTTTTCTTTAACTTGGTTTTTTTTACCCTACATATTCTTTCCATTGGCCTATATTCTTTACTCTCCCTCTCTCCTTTCATGCTCCAAAATTCGGATCGCCATATTGCTGGTGAGAGCCAGATTTTTTTTTTATTCGAAAAGCAACGTATAAAGAGAAAGAGAGAGAATACAAGTCGCATGAAGTAAGAAAAAACAGTTTTTATCGAATGCCTTCTTTTTTTTCTTCTAAATTTTTTTTTGTGTGCAATTCGAAGTGATTTTTTTGTTACAGCATTACATCGATGGAAGCGCTTTCGGAGATGGAGTGAATGTATGTAAGTGAAGCAAAACTCTTTAATTTAAATTTATTTGCACATAATTTATGAAATAAAGAGAATGGCCGAATAAAAAAAAAAATAAAAAAATAAAAACGAGAAAGAAGGGCTATCTTCGGCATGCCGAAGATCTAATACCCTTGCAGACCCAACCTTTAATGCCGAGAAAATGGTTAAGGCCGAGTTTGGTCAAGGTATATTGATAAACAAAAAAAATGCTTTTAATCAAAAACCGATGTAAATAAGATTTAGCAAAAATGAAGGAAGCATAGTGAAATCTTTAAATGCCGTGTTTAATCGCAAAATCATGAAAAAACAAAAAATTCTCCATACAAAAACTTAATAATATGATATAGTGGTCCGATCTTAATAGGATTTTGCATATATATGAAGAGCATAGTAAAACTAATAAATGCCGAGTTTGGTTAAGATATCTTGAAAAACAAAATGTTTTTTCATACAAAAACTTAATTATCGACCGATCGTTCCTATGGCAGCTATATGATATAGTGGTCCGATCTTAATAGGATTTTGCGTATATATGAGGAGCTTAGTAAAACTAATAAATGCCGAGTTTGGTCAAGATATCTTGACAAACAAAATGTTTTTTCATACAAAAACTTAATTTTCGACCGATCGTTCCTATGGCGGCTATATGATATAGTGGTCCGATCTTAATAGAATTTTGCATATATATGAGGAGCATAGTAAAACTAATAAATGTCGAGTTTGGTCAAGATATCTTGATAAACAAAAGGTTTTTTCATACAAAAACCTAATTTTCGACCGATCGTTCCTATGGCAGCTATATGATATAGTGGTCCGATCTTAATAGGATTTTGCATATATATGAGGAGCTTAGTAAAACTAATAAATGCCGAGTTTGGTCAAGATATCTTGACAAACAAAATGTTTTTTCATACAAAAACTTAATTTTCGACCGATCGTTCCTATGGCGGCTATATGATATAGTGGTCCGATCTTAATAGAATTTTGCATATATATGAGGAGCATAGTAAAACTAATAAATGTCGAGTTTGGTCAAGATATCTTGATAAACAAAAGGTTTTTTCATACAAAAACTTAATTTTCGACCGATCGTTTCTATGGCAGCTATATGATATAGTGGTCCGATCTTAATAGGATTTTGCATATATATGAGGAGCTTAGTAAAACTAATAAATGCCGAGTTTGGTCAAGATATCTTGACAAACAAAATGTTTTTTCATACAAAAACTTAATTTTCGACCGATCGTTCCTATGGCGGCTATATGATATAGTGGTCCGATCTTAATAGAATTCTGCATATATATGAGGAGCATAGTAAAACTAATAAATGTCGAGTTTGGTCAAGATATCTTGATAAACAAAAGGTTTTTTCATACAAAAACTTAATTTTCGACCGATCGTTCCTATGGCAGCTATATGATATAGTGGTCCGATCTTAATAGGATTTTGCATATATTTGAGGAGCTTAGTAAAACTAATAAATGCCGAGTTTGGTCAAGATATCTTGACAAACAAAATGTTTTTTCATACAAAAACTTAATTTTCGACCGATCGTTCCTATGGCGGCTATATGATATAGTGGTCCGATCTTAATAGAATTTTGCATATATATGAGGAGCATAGTAAAACTAATAAATGTCGAGGTTGGTCAAGATATCTTGATAAACAAAAGGTTTTTTCATACAAAAACTTAATTTTCGACCGATCGTTCCTATGGCAGCTATATGATATACTGGTCCGATCCAGCTGGTTTTGACATATGTGCTGCGTGCAACAGAAATAGGGACTTCTGCAAAGTTTCATTAAGATAGCTTTAAAACTGAGGGACTAGTTCGCATAGAAACAGACAGACGGACAGACGGACATGGCTATATCGACTCGGCTGTTGATGCTGATCAAGAATATATATACTTTATGGGGTCGGAGATGTCTCCTTCTATGCGTTACACATTTCACGACAAAATTATAATACCCTCTGCAAGGGTATAATAAATGCCGAGTTTGGTTAAGATATCTTGAAAAACAAAATGTTTTTTCATACAAAAACTTAATTTTCGATCGATCGTTCCCATGGCAGCTATATGATATAGTGGTCCGATCTTAATAGGATTTTGCATATATATGAGGAGCTTAGTAAAACTAATAAATGCCGAGTTTGGTCAAGATATCTTGACAAACAAAATGTTTTTTCATACAAAAACTTAATTTTCGACCGATCGTTCCTATGGCGGCTATATGACATAGTGGTCCGATCTTAATAGAATTTTGCATATATATGAGGAGCATAGTAAAACTAATAAATGTCGAGTTTGGTCAAGATATCTTGATAAACAAAAGGTTTTTTCATACAAAAACCTAATTTTCGACCGATCGTTCCTATGGCAGCTATATGATATAGTGGTCCGATCTTAATAGGATTTTGCATATATATGAGGAGCTTAGTAAAACTAATAAATGCCGAGTTTGGTCAAGATATCTTGACAAACAAAATGTTTTTTCATACAAAAACTTAATTTTCGACCGATCGTTCCTATGGCGGCTATATGATATAGTGGTCCGATCTTAATAGAATTTTGCATATATATGAGGAGCATAGTAAAACTAATAAATGTCGAGTTTGGTCAAGATATCTTGATAAACAAAAGGTTTTTTCATACAAAAACTTAATTTTCGACCGATCGTTGCTATTGCGGCTATATGATATAGTGGTCCGATCTTAATAGAATTTTGCATATATATGAGGAGCATAGTAAAACTAATAAATGTCGAGTTTGGTCAAGATATCTTGATAAACAAAAGGTTTTTTCATACAAAAACTTAATTTTCGACCGATCGTTCCTATGGCAGCTATATGATATAGTGGTCCGATCTTAATAGGATTTTGCATATATATGAGGAGCTTAGTAAAACTAATAAATGCCGAGTTTGGTCAAGATATCTTGACAAACAAAATGTTTTTTCATACAAAAACTTAATTTTCGACCGATCGTTCCTATGGCGGATATATGACATAGTGGTCCGATCTTAATAGAATTTTGCATATATATGAGGAGCATAGTAAAACTAATAAATGTCGAGTTTGGTCAAGATATCTTGATAAACAAAAGGTTTTTTCATACAAAAACTTAATTTTCGACCGATCGTTCCTATGGCAGCTATATGATATTTTGCATATATATGAGGAGCTTAGTAAAACTAATAAATGCCGAGTTTGGTCAAGATATCTTGACAAACAAAATGTTTTTTCATACAAAAACTTAATTTTCGACCGATCGTTCCTATGGCGGCTATATGATATAGTGGTCCGATCTTAATAGAATTTTGCATATATATGAGGAGCATAGTAAAACTAATAAATGTCGAGTTTGGTCAAGATATCTTGATAAACAAAAGGTTTTTTCATACAAAACTTAATTTTCGACCGATCGTTCCTATGGCAGCTATATGATATAGTGGTCCGATCCAGCTGGTTTTGACATATGTGCTGCGTGCAACAGAAATAGGGACTTCTGCAAAGTTTCATTAAGATAGCTTTAAAACTGAGGGACTAGTTCGCATAGAAACAGACAGACGGACAGACGGACATGGCTATATCGACTCGGCTGTTGATGCTGATCAAGAATATATATACTTTATGGGGTCGGAGATGTCTCCTTCGATGCGTTACACATTTCACGACAAAATTATAATACCCTCTGCAAGGGTATAATAAATGCCGAGTTTGGTTAAGATATCTAGAAAAACAAAATGTTTTTTCATACAAAAACTTAATTTTCGATCGATCGTTCCTATGGCAGCTATATGATATAGTGGTCCGATCTTAATAGGATTTTGCATATATATGAGGAGCTTAGTAAAACTAATAAATGCCGAGTTTGGTCAAGATATCTTGACAAACAAAATGTTTTTTCATACAAAAACTTAATTTTCGACCGATCGTTCCTATGGCGGCTATATGATATAGTGGTCCGATCTTAATAGAATTTTGCATATATATGAGGAGCATAGTAAAACTAATAAATGTCGAGTTTGGTCAAGATATCTTGATAAACAAAAGGTTTTTTCATACAAAAACTTAATTTTCGACCGATCGTTCCTATGGCAGCTATATGATATAGTGGTCCGATCCAGCTGGTTTTGACATATGTGCTGCGTGCAACAGAAATAGGGACTTCTGCAAAGTTTCATTAAGATAGCTTTAAAACTGAGGGACTAGTTCGCATAGAAACAGACAGACGGACAGACGGACAGACGGACATGGCTATATCGACTCGGCTGTTGATGCTGATCAAGAATATATATACTTTATGGGGTCGGAGATGTCTCCTTCGATGCGTTACACATTTCACGACAAAATTATAATACCCTCTGCAAGGGTATAATAAATGCCGAGTTTGGTTAAGATATCTTGAAAAACAAAATGTTTTTTCATACAAAAACTTAATTTTCGATCGATCGTTCCTATGGCAGCTATATGATATAGTGGTCCGATCTTAATAGAAATTTGCATATATATGAGGAGCATAGTAAAACTAATAAATGCCGAGTTTGGTCAAGATATCTTGACAAACAAAATGTTTTTTCATACAAAAACTTAATTTTCGACCGATCGTTCCTATGGCGGCTATATGACATAGTGGTCCGATCTTAATAGAAATTTGCATATATATGAGGAGCATAGTAAAACTAATAAATGTCGAGTTTGGTCAAGATATCTTGATAAACAAAAGGTTTTTTCATACAAAAACTTAATTTTCGACCGATCGTTCCTATGGCAGCTATATGATATAGTGGTCCGATCTTAATAGGATTTTGCATGTATATGAGGAGCTTAGTAAAACTAATAAATGCCGAGTTTGGTCAAGATATCTTGACAAACAAAATGTTTTTTCATACAAAAACTTAATTTTCGACCGATCGTTCCTATGGCGGCTATATGATATAGTGGTCCGATCTTAATAGAATTTTGCATATATATGAGGAGCATAGTAAAACTAATAAATGTCGAGTTTAGTCAAGATATCTTGATAAACAAAAGGTTTTTTCATACAAAAACTTAATTTTCGACCGATCGTTCCTATGGCGGCTATATGATATAGTGGTCCGATCTTAATAGAATTTTGCATATATATGAGGAGCATAGTAAAACTAATAAATGTCGAGTTTGGTCAAGATATCTTGATAAACAAAAGGTTTTTTCATACAAAAACTTAATTTTCGACCGATCGTTCCTATGGCAGCTATATGATATAGTGGTCCGATCTTAATAGGATTTTGCATATATATGAGGAGCTTAGTAAAACTAATAAATTCCGAGTTTGGTCAAGATATCTTGACAAACAAAATGTTTTTTCATACAAAAACTTAATTTTCGACCGATCGTTCCTATGGCGGCTATATGATATAGTGGTCCGATCTTAATAGAATTTTGCATATATATGAGGAGCATAGTAAAACTAATAAATGTCGAGTTTGGTCAAGATATCTTGATAAACAAAAGGTTTTTTCATACAAAAACTTAATTTTCGACCGATCGTTCCTATGGCAGCTATATGATATAGTGGTCCGATCTTAATAGGATTTTGCATATATATGAGGAGCTTAGTAAAACTAATAAATGCCGAGTTTGGTCAAGATATCTTGACAAACAAAATGTTTTTTCATACAAAAACTTAATTTTCGACCGATCGTTCCTATGGCGGCTATATGATATAGTGGTCCGATCTTAATAGAATTTTGCATATATATGAGGAGCATAGTAAAACTAATAAATGTCGAGTTTGGTCAAGATATCTTGATAAACAAAAGGTTTTTTCATACAAAAACTTAATTTTCGACCGATCGTTCCTATGGCAGCTATATGATATAGTGGTCCGATCCATGGTTTTGACATATGTGCTGCGTGCAACAGAAATAGGGACTTCTGCAAAGTTTCATTAAGATAGCTTTAAAACTGAGGGACTAGTTCGCATAGAAACAGACAGACGGACAGACGGACATGGCTATATCGACTCGGCTGTTGATGCTGATCAAGAATATATATACTTTATGGGGTCGGAGATGTCTCCTTCTATGCGTTACACATTTCACGACAAAATTATAATACCCTCTGCAAGGGTATAAAAAAACCCCCTTATAAATTGAATAATTTTATGCCGCGTTAAAGAGCAAACGAATCGTTAAAGAGAAAACTTTAAGAGAATAATCTAGTTCAAGTGAGTGAAAAGAATAATTTTTACTTTACCAATTCGGGTCATAGGCCAAATTAGATCCTCGCCTAGAAAAATTCTTTATGCATGCGTAATATAAGTCTTTTATTATTTTTTTTTTTTCCCTATTATTAAAAATGTATAATGGCTAAACAAAATTTCGATTTAACTTCACGATTCACCACAAAAATAAATATGTGTAACGAACTTACAATTATGTGTTAATTTGTTAATTTATGTTGGAGCCATGCGTCGTCGGAATGTAAGGGTAATTTAATCTGTGTTGTTTTAGGGATCACCGACGATTAGTCTGGTCAAGCGGCCCCGGTGATCATGGTAGGGTGGGCAACAGCTGTCGCATTGATACCAGCGCAGCATAACAGCAACATATACAGCTACGGTCCCTAACTAATCTAGTACAATTTCTCTGTCGATTTTTCCCAACCCCCGTAATTGGACATAATTATAAAAGCTTGCGTGTAGATAGCTAAGCCCACCCCAGCCGACTTCACTGTGCCGGAACCAGCGCGTGCTCCACTAGAAGCTACACGGACATCAGCTCGCTCCATACGTTGTATGTTAAAATATTATATCTTATATTTATATATTTGGCGCCCAACTTAATGGCCTGAAGCAGCCACTCTGGCTGGTCCCGAGTGATAACTCTTGTCATATGTCAACAATACCTGACAATACACAGTTAGATCGATTTGTTTCGTCACTACCCCTTGTCCTGTTATTGGCAATACGGTTTTTTGGATCAGCTACAGCTTTGAATTAGTGTAACTGTCAAGACTTATTATAGCGAATAACACATGTTTTTGTTTGGAGTAACTGGATGCGTTTTAACTTTAAATTGTTATAACTCCGCGATCTATAATTACAAAACAATGTAAATCCCAGTATGATTGGTTGGTCGTGCGTAGTAGACTTTGGCAATCCCGTTTACTCATACACCGATTCAATTATACCCTTATGTTGCTCTATGGATTTAACACAACTTTCATATTAAGTCGTTACCTAGGCAACGGCTATCCCTAGCATCCTAATCTTTTATTTCCTTATGAGAGAATTTCTGGAGCCTTACTGACTTGTGTATACCAAGTGGATCAAACTGTTGTCTTTCGCCTTTTTGATCTCGTACTTGGTTACAGTAAGAGTAATCCGGATCTCAACCTAACCATTTTCTTTTGTTGAGGAAGCAAAGAAGATATTAGTTACTGCTGGAGTCAAGTGTACTTGGTGTAGAACTGGCACTTGCCGCTTTATTATTCAATTTTCGTTTTCTCATCCCTACAATCTTCCTTGCACTAGTTGATCAGTTATGAAGCTGATGCAGATTATAACCTTTCATGAAAACGACTGCATGGCATCCACACATTTTTATGAAATATTGTTCTATATTTTAAGAAATATTGTTCTATATTTTCGTTCTGTTTATCGATTTTGCACCTTGTATTTTTTTTTTTGAGTAATTTTATTTCTTGTTAGTATTTTTTCTTCAAGCGTAGGTCGGAAATGTCAATACATCGCAGTTGCGAAAACTTAGCAGCTGCTTCGATTAACAGGAACAGTGCTATATTTGCCTTAAAACTATTGAGTTATCGACACAATTAGTAGCTATCAGTTGCAAGCACACATTCCATCGTGCATGCTATAAATTTAAATTTCTTTACTGTATATTATCTAGAAATTTAAATTTCTTTACTTTATTAACAATCTTCTTACTTTCCTTTTTCTTGTTTATTGCATTTCTTCTTTACGTTATATTATCTAGAAATTTTATTTTCTTTACTTTATTATCAATCTTCTTACTTTCTTTTTTCTTATTTATTGTATTTTATTAATTAATATAGCAAACTAAGATTATCTTTAATTTTACTTAAGAACACTTTTTTCCTACTTACACCCTTCTGCTTAGATGTAGGCTCTAATAGCGTCACTGACAAATTTAGCTGTGAAAAGGGGCACAGCTGGCCGGACTGGCAACTAAAACACCTCCATCGGTCGGTGATGCTATTTAGAGAACTGTGTTATCTAACTAGGCTTTTAGCATATAATTCCATTATGTATTGTATGTATAGTCTACTGAATAATGAGGAAGACACTCGTTTTGTCGACCATTAATAAATAAATAAAAAAAAAAAAATAAAAATAAAAATAATAATACTAGAGTAGGCAAGAAAAATATTTGTCCTGTTTGCAAAATTTCACCGTCTAACCCAAGTGTGGTAGACGACGCCCTCGCAAAGCAACCGACGATAGTTACTATGCCAATTGGAACCCGAAGTCAAGGGCCCCCAGAAGAGATTTTGTCCCAAGGCACCATGTCGACGAATCGTCGTCCGCAAAGTGTTCCGCCTTTGGCAGCCGAGCCAGATGCATGCTCTCGTGTATCCCCCACGGTAAGCGAAATACAGCAGTCAATTTCTGATTCAATGGCAGCAGCCACAGAAAGACAAGCAGCCTCCCTGACCCAAGCGTTACAGTCAGGATTCCAAAATATTTTGTCTGCTTTTACAGCTCAATTAGGCAGATCCACAGCTCAGCAACCAACTTCGAACATGAGTCCTGTCGATCATCCTCAGCCCAAACCGGCTAATTCTATATGAAACGAGTCTAGAACTAGGAGTTCTCCAATATTAGAAAACTTGCGTCCATACCGCCTTAGCCAAATAATCAGTAACTGGAAACTTAGATTTTCTGGTCGACCGGGCATGGGTATAGATGAGTTTATCTATCGCGTTGAGGCGTTAACAGCCGAGACACTAGATGGAAATAATGAGTTGTTGGTTCGTCATATAAGCCATCTGTTTGAAGGCAGCGCTAACGATTGGTTCTGGCGCTACCATAAAAGTGTCCCTATTATCGTATGGTCGGAATTATGTGTCGCTTTACGTGTTCAGTTCAAAGAAGAGCGAACTGATGTTGACATACGTGCGGCATTGATCGTCGTAAACAAAAAGAGGGTGAGTCTTTCGATGACTTTTACGATGCAATCATTATAATGACCGACAAACTGTCCCTACCCCTATCGAATTCCTCCTTGCTGGAATCGTTGCGCTCTAATTTGCTGCCAGAAATACAGCACGAGCTTCTATATGAGCCCATACATTCTATCGCGCAACTTAGACAATTAGTGCGAAAGCGGGAAGGTTTCATTCAATCAATCTCTAAAGCTCGAGTGTTTGCACCCCGCCCTGCGCCTCGTCGCTCCTTGCACGCTATAGAAGTACAAACTGAAAGCGAAGCAGAGCCAGATGTGATAGACGCTCTCGATAATGATGTATCAGCCATCAATCTAGTCTGCTGGAACTGCAGGAAATCTGGCCATCGGTACCAAGATTGCGTCGCTGAACGCAAGGTGTTTTGCTATGGCTGTGGTCAGACAAACACTTATAGGCCAACTTGTGCCAAGTGTAACAATGTGCCAAAAAACTACCTGTCTCGTGTACCATTGACCGGTACACGCAAACCAGTTGCATCCAAGGCAACAAATACCGGTTAGAGGGAGAAGTAGAATCCTCTAATCAATCTTTACCTGACTTGTCCTTTAACCCAGAATTTACCTTACATTCTCGTTTGCAATCTCAATCTGTTAAAAAAAATACTTCTGTAAGTCGCAAGATATTACGAGCGCGCTTACGTCGAATAAATTTCATTAAACGATGTAAGATCGAGAAACAAGCTCTCGTGTCAGCAATCGTGTGCACCTTACGCTGAAGTAACCGTATATGGAAAAACGGTTACAGGATTATTGGATACCGGTGTGTCGATAAGTTGTTTTGGTGGGAGTTTCGCTGTGGAATTGTTGAATACGAATGTACTGTATAAATCGATTACTTCACAGGTGAAAACCGCCGATGGAAAAACCCAACAAATATTAAACGAATTACTTTTTATATAGTCCCTTCTCTTGTTCAACCGCTTTATTTGGGCATAGACTTGTGGTCAACGTTTGACCTGTTGCCTCCATGCTTGTTAAGGCCAGCCTTGCAGCCAAGTATTGCATGCATTGAAGATCCGCTGCGCGCTTTAACTGCGCACGAACAGCAACGTCTTACAGAAAGTGTGAAACTATTTCCTTCATTCGCGGAAAAGGGTTAGGAAAAACCACCTTACTGTCTCATGTCATAGATGTAGGTAACGCAATTCCTATCAAACAACGACACTATGCCGTATCTCCTGCAAGGGAGAAATTAATGTTCGAAGAAATTGATCATATGCTTTTCCTTGGCGTTATTGAACAATCTGAGAGTTCTTGGTCTTCCCCAGTAGTACTAGTTTGTAAACCAGGAAAGGTTCGTCTCTGTATTGATTGCAGAGAAGTTAACGAGGTTACTCGAAAGGATTCTTATCCGATGCCCCTAATTGATGGAATTATTAGTTGCCTTCCTAAGGCTGAATATATTACAAGTCTCGACTTAAAAGACGCTTATTGGCAAATACCCTTAGAGCCCAGTTCTCCTGACAAAACAGCGTTTGTAGTACCAGGTAGACCCCTTTACCAATATACGGTAATGCCATTTGGTTATTCTAACGCTCCTGCTACGATGTCCAAATTGATGGACAGAATAATTCCAGCTTACTTAAGAAACGAAGTGTTTATATATTTAGATGATCTTCTTATAGTGTCTGATACATTCGACCGCCATCTTGACGTGTTAAGTGAACTAGCGGGAAAAATAAAGAATGCCGGGTTGACAATTAAAGTCGAAAAAAGCAAGTTTTGTCTAAAGGAAGTTAATTATCTTGGTCATGTTGTTGGTCAGGGTATTATTCGGATGAATGCTGATAAAATAACTGCCATTACCGAGTATCCAGCATCTCGCTCGCTTAATCAATTGCGTCGCTATCTCGGTATGACTGGGTGGTACCATAAGTTTATTCGAAATTACGCTTCTATAGTTTCGCCATTGACTGACGCCCTGACAACTCGGAAAAAATTTGAATGGTCAGAAGCGGCAGAGAAAGCTTTCCAGGCACTTAAAACTGAAATGTGCAAGGCCCCTGTGTTGCATACACCTAACTTTGAAGCTCCCTTCTACATACATTGTGATGCTAGTTACACTGGCGTGGGTGGTGTTCTCGTCCAAATTTATGACACAGGTGACGAGGTCCCCATAGCATTTATGTCGCGGAAGTTGAACAAGTGCCAACGTAATTATTCAGTTACGGAGAAGGAATGTCTAGCAGCAATTTTAAGCATCCGCAAGTTTCGAGCTTACGTCGAAGGCCATCCATTTACTGTTATTACCGACCACGCATCCCTTAAATGGCTCATGAATCAAGCAGATGTCAGTAGTCGTCTAGCTCGGTGGGCTCTCAAGCTTCAAGGATATACATTCTCTATAGAACATCGGAAGGGCATTTAAAATATTGTACCAGATGCTTTATCCCGTACTCACACAGAGGATTTATCGGCTTTAGATGTTGATGACTTTATTGATATGCATTCTCCACATTTTAAATCCCAGGGTTATGAGTTGTTGAAGTCTAAAGTTTTCCAGAATCAGACTCAAATGCCGGACGTCAAAGTTATCGATGGCTTTATTTATCGAAGGTCCGAGCATGCCTCAGGAGACAGAGTTGCCGATGACATGGTTTGGAAATTATGGCTACCCAAAGAGTTGGTTCCCTACGCCTTGAAATTAACTTATGATGATCCCTTAGCGTCGCATTGTAGAATAAATAAGACACTAGAGAGATTACGACGATATTATTATTGGCCAAATTTAGTTTCAGACGTGAAAGAGTATATTAATAAATGTGAAATTTGCAAAGCGACTAAACATCCGAATCGGGTTTTGAGACCTCCTATGGGAAAAAGTGGAGAAACTCATCGAATCTTTCAAAAATTGTATGTTGATTATCTTGGACCGTATCCCCGTTCCAAGGCTTCTTTCCTTTGAAACCGGTTCGCAAACTGACCTCAGATGCTATTCTACCGTTTTTGGAACAAGAGTTGTTTCACTGCTTCGGGGTTTCAGAAGTGATTGTATCGGACAATGGTGTTCAATTTAAATCACAAATATTTAACGATTTACTTCGAAAGTATTCGATACAGCACTCGTACACTGCAGTTCACGCACCTCAAGCAAACGCATCCGAGCGTGTCAATAGATCTGTTATAGCAACCATGAAATCTTATATAAATCCTAATCAGTCTAATTGGGATGAAAAACTCAGCAGTATCTGCTGCTCACTGCGATCCAGTTGGCATTCAGCTATTACTCATAGTCCGTATCGTTTGGCTTTTGGTCAGAATATGATTACCAATGGGTCAACATATAAATTATTACGGTACTTGAATTTATTGGAAGATCGAACTGTGCAATTTAGTAGAGATGATTCCTTTGATTTAATGAGAAATCAGGCTGCCAAAGCTACGCAAAAGCAGCACTTACGAAATGAAAACTCCTACAATCTACGCTGTAGTCCGGTATTGTTTACTGTAGGACAAGAAGTTTTTCGAAGGAACTTCCAACAGAGCAACTTCTCTCTAGGTTTTAGTGCTAAGCTTGCTCCTACTTTTATCAAGGCAAGAATACGACGTAAGCTTGGTAATAGTTACTATGAGTTGGACAACCTGCAAGGGCAGTTCGTTGGAAAGTACCATGCGGAAGACATGAAACAATAATTAAATGGTATAAAATATTCGCTCCAAGCGCGAATCCTACTTTGGTAGTTTCGAATAAATAAAAAATGTAAACCCCACAAAGTCAGATTTTGGCGGGGGGAATTGTAGTGGCGCTTGAAGCAAGAACAATTTGTTTGAGTTTACATAAGCAGCCCAAAAGTAGGCAATGTAATCCAGTCAAGGTCTTGTACTTTGCTTACCCTGATTAGCAATAAAAAAAAAAAAAAAAAAAAAAAAAATATGTAATTTGTAATATTGTTTAAATCAAGCAATATCAATTTTTATATTTTTTCTCATATTTTATTCCCTTATAAACTCGGAGGTTTTTGGAAAAGCAAGTTCTTCTGAATATCGTATAGGAGATCTCGCCATCTATGGCTCAACCCGGGCGTGATATCGCTTGTAACGAGTGAAAGATAAAAGTAGTAGAGGAATGTTAATCTGCAAATTTGAATTGGCGTCTGTCCTGGTGTCGCTGTAAAAAGCTTTCCCTAAGGCGATCGGAGCTCAGATCTTTCTTTTACCTTCTGTCCACCGTGGAGAAAGGTTGACTCAAAGAAAAAAAGTGAGAAAGTGCGCCTATTTACAATCGCGCTTAACCTCTGAGAAACAGTATTTTCTGAAGCATAATTTTTAATAGAAGAAATTTCAAAAATATCTAAGTGCGCGTATTGAGAAACTAAATTAAAGAAGAAAAAGTGCCAGACCCAATCAGGGGTAAGTTAGATTTTTTTTTACCCAAAAGACTAAAAAGCACTTATATTTCAACCTGTCTATTGCAGGTAGGGCGATTCGTAATATTCTCATACACAAAGTATAATGAGATATTATAATCTTTCGACTTTCTGCAATTAGCAGCGGCAAACATTTCTTTTTCTGCCTGCCGTGCCCAAAATATGCAGAGGACCTGTCGCATCTTGTCAAATCTCGTTCGTTCTCTCTCGCCTGCTCAAAAATGAGAGTTCGAAAGACGAATAAGTAAGAGACGATCGCCGTCGCCGAAACTCCAAAAATAGTTGGAAATCGATCCCTGCTGGCTGACGTCGTCAAAAGCAGCTGCATTTATCTTGATCGCGCAATCGTTTTCTACATACATATGCGAGCCGGAACCTTGTTTCTTTTTTGTTTGTAAGGTTCTCGCTGGAAAAATAAATAATTAGCGTAACTAACAGAAAAGTGAGGAATCTGAATAAGTCCTATTGTGAACGTCATGGGCGTAGTCAAGTCGCCTTAAGCGCATAATATAAATATTACGATAGTTATGTGCGAGTTTTTTTTCTTTTTGTTTTCTCGGCAAAAGAGTGCAACCGCATGGTCAAATTTTTATTCCGCATTTTTTTCTTTAACTTGGTTTTTAACTTTTTAACTTGATTTTTTTTGTTACAGCATTACATCGATGGAAGCGCTTTCGGAGATGGAGTGAACGTATGTAAGTGAACCAAAACTCTTTAATTTTAATTTTTTTGCACTTAATTTATGAAATAAAAAGAATGGCCGAATAAAAAAAAACACCTTATAAATTGAATAATCTTATGCCGCGTTAAAGAGAAAACGAATCGTTAAAGAGAAAACTTTAAGAGAATAATCTAGTTCAAGTGAGCGATAAAGCTTTTGCTAAATGAATAAAAAAAATTTCACGGAACCGAACAAGAAAAAGAAAAAGTCTTTTATTTTTTTTTTTTTCCCTATTATTAAAAATGTATAATGGCTAAACAAAATTTCGATTTAACTTCACGATTCACCACAAAAATAAATATGTGTAACGAACTTACAATTATGTGCTAATTTGCCTTATTTATGTTGGAGCCATGCGTCGTCGGAATGTTAGGGTAATTTAATCTGTGTTGTTTTAGGGATCACCGACCATTTGTCTGGTCAAGCGGCCCCGGTGTTCATGGTAGGGTGGGCAACAGCTGTCGCACTGATACCAGCGCAGCATAACAGCAACATACAGCAATAGTTTAGTCTTGAACTGCAAGATGTGTTGTTTGTTAATGAGTTGCAAGCAAACTTTATATCGGTATCAAAAGCTGTCGAAAAAGGATACAGACTTATTTTTAATAAAGACAGACCAGTGATAAATGACAGAGATAATGTGAATATACTGAAAGCATACAAGAAAGGTGATTTGTTCACCATTGATGTAAAAATGAAGCAGTGTATGTACTCTAAGGCAAGCAGCAATGAGTTATGGAAATGGCATTATCGTTTTGGACACTTAAATCTGGCCAGTTTAAGGAAAATGGCAAGTGATGAGATGGTGCATGGTTTAAAATCAATCAATAAAAATTTTGAAATAAAAAATGATTTGTGTGAAACCTGCGCAAAATGTTAAATAAGGGTAAAACCATTTCCAAAAGCATCTGAAAATCGTGCGGCACAATTATTGAGTTTGATTCACACTGATATTTGTGTACCAATAAGCAGACCGTCTGCCGTGGGCGCACGGTACTTTGCAACATTCATTGACGATTACTCACGATGCACAGTTGTGTATTTTTTGAAGTCTCGCGACCAAATATTAAGCGCGTTTAAAGACTTTGTTGTGTTTGCCGAGAGACAATGCGGAAAAAAGGTAAAAACAATTCGTAGCGATAACGGGCGCGAATATGTTAGTCATGAATTTAAAAAATTCCTGTCGGAACACGGAATTAAAAGACAACTGACAGTACCATATACTCCGCAGCAAAACGGAGTTGCTGAGCGAGCAAATCGCACACTGGCAGAGATGGCCAGACGTATGCTCGGGGGTAGATGAAACACTATGGGGTGAGGCAGTAAGGACTGCAGCATACTTACGCAACAGGTCAGAAACCAAGACATTGGCTAAAAAAACACCATTTGAGGTTTGGACAGGCAAGAAACCGTCTGTGTCGCATTCGAAGGTTTTCGGCTCAAAAGCAATTGTCTTAAATAATGGGCACAGAAATAATTTCAGTCCAAAAGGAACCGAATATGTAATGATTGGCTATTCGATGGCCGCAAAAGCATATCGCCTATTTTGTCCAGAGTCGAAGAAAGTTATCGAAAGCAGAGAAGTTATTTCTATAGAAAGTAATTTAGGTGGATCTGTAAGCTATAAAAACGAAACAGTGCTGTTTGATGATTGTGCAACAGTAAATCAGCAGGCTGATGCTGAGAATGTCCTGCAGACACAGGCAGAGATTGAAATCGGAGGACGACATACTGAAAGGAAAGATACTGACGAATATGAGAGTGCAGTAAGTGATGATGCAGAGTCGCCCGTAAACTGTGAAGCTCGTGGTCCAGGGCGTCCACCAATGATAAAAACTGGAAAACCAGGTAGACCCCGCAAGCTGTATAATTGCCTGAATATGCAGAAGGCAGAGGAAATCGTCATTCCTGAAAATGTTAGCGACGCAAATGAGTCCGAAATGAGCCAAGAATGGTCAGCATCGATTCAGAAGGAGATAAAGACACTTGAAGCCAATAAGACATGGGAGCTTGCCAGCGAATAAGAAAGCGATAGGCTGCAAATGGGTTTTTGGCATAAAAGTTGACAAGGAAGGCTATGTAGAGCGCTTTAAGTCAAGATTAGTCGCTAAAGGGTGCGCGCAGCGATATAGCGTTGATTTCTTCAAGACGTTCTCTTGGCAGTCGAACATAAGTTGTTTGTGCATCAGATGGACGTGTCTAATGCCTACCTGAATAGTGAACTTTCAGAGGTAGTTTATATGAAACAACCGGACGGATTTGTAAGCGATGAATTCCCTGACAAAGTCTTGAAGTTGAAAAAATCTCTACCGCTAAAGCAAAGCGGTAGAGAGTGGAACAGTAGGCTGGACGCAGTCTTGAGAAAACTGGGTTTTACTCCATGTGTCAGCGAGCCCTGCGTATATATACGCAATGGGCAAGGTAAAATTAATATAATTGCAGTTTATGTTGATGATCTTTTACTTGCCAGCTCAAATAAAGACGAATTGTTAAAAATCAAAGCGTCCATTGCCACTGAATTTGACGTTGTTGATGGCGGCCAGCTCAATCATTTCTTGGGCATAGAAATTAAGCGCGAAGGGGAGACTGGAGACATAACCATCGGCCATAAGCAGTATGAGGAGCAAATGCTACATACCTGGGGCATGTCAACGTGTAGGCCTGTAGCTACACCACTGGATGCAGGTCAACTGCGAGATGGTTAATGAAAAAAGCTACCAATCATTGATAGGCTCATTGATGTATTTGGCCATAACAACCAGGCCGGACATACTTCATTCGGTAGCGAAACTAGTACAACGAAATGCCAGCCCTCACAAGGAGCATGAAGTTGCAGCTTCTTTCCTTTGAAACCGGTTCGCAAACTGACCTCAGATTCTATTCTACCGTTTTTGGAACAAGAGTTGTTTCACTGCTTCGGGGTTTCAGAAGTGATTGTATCGGACAATGGTGTTCAATTTAAATCACAAATATTTAACGATTTACTTCGAAAGTATTCGATACAGCACTCGTACACTGCAGTTCACGCACCTCAAGCAAACGCATCCGAGCGTGTCAATAGATCTGTTATAGCAACCATGAAATCTTATATAAATCCTAATCAGTCTAATTGGGATGAAAAACTCAGCAGTATCTGCTGCTCACTGCGATCCAGTTGGCATTCAGCTATTACTCATAGTCCGTATCGTTTGGCTTTTGGTCAGAATATGATTACCAATGGGTCAACATATAAATTATTACGGTACTTGAATTTATTGGAAGATCGAACAGTGCAATTTAGTAGAGATGATTCCTTTGATTTAATGAGAAATCAGGCTGCCAAAGCTACGCAAAAGCAGCACTTACGAAATGAAAACTCCTACAATCTACGCTGTAGTCCGGTATTGTTTACTGTAGGACAAGAAGTTTTTCGAAGGAACTTCCAACAGAGCAACTTCTCTCTAGGTTTTAGTGCTAAGCTTGCTCCTACTTTTATCAAGGCAAGAATACGACGTAAGCTTGGTAATAGTTACTATGAGTTGGACAACCTGCAAGGGCAGTTCGTTGGAAAGTACCATGCGAAAGACATCAAACAATAATTAAATGGTATAAAATATTCGCTCCAAGCGCAAATCGTACTTTGGTGGTTTCGAATAAATAAAAAATGTAAACCCCACAAAGTCAGATTTTGGCGGGGGAATTGTAGTGGCGCTTGAAGCAAGAACAATTTGTTTGAGTTTACATAAGCAGCCCAAAAGTAGGCAATGTAATCCAGTCAAGGTCTTGTACTTTGCTTACCCTGATTAGCAATAAAAAAAAAAATAAAACGAGAAAGAAGGGCTATCTTCGGCATGCCGAAGATCTAATACCCTTGCAGACCCAACCTTTTAATGCCGAGAAAATGGTTAAGGCCGAGTTTGGTCAAGGTATATTGATAAACAAAAAAAAGGCTTTTAATCAAAAACCGATGTAAATAAGATTTAGCAAAAATGAAGGAAGCATAGTGAAATCTTTAAATGCCGTGTTTAATCGCAAAAATCATGAAAAACAAAAAATTCTCCATACAAAAACTTAATAATATGATATAGTGGTCCGATCTTAATAGGATTTTGCATATATATGAGGAGCATAGTAAAACTAATAAATGCCGAGTTTGGTTAAGATATCTTGAAAAACAAAATGTTTTTTCATACAAAAAACTTAATTTTCGATCGATCGTTCCTATGGCAGCTATATGATATAGTGGTCCGATCTTAATAGGATTTTGCATATATATGAGGAGCTTAGTAAAACTAATAAATGCCGAGTTTGGTCAAGATATCTTGACAAACAAAATGTTTTTTCATACAAAAACTTAATTTTCGACCGATCGTTCCTATAGCGGCTATATGACATAGTGGTCCGATCTTAATAGAATTTTGCATATATATGAGGAGCATAGTAAAACTAATAAATGTCGAGTTTGGTCAAGATATCTTGATAAACAAAAGGTTTTTTCATACAAAAACTTAATTTTCGACCGATCGTTCCTATGGCAGCTATATGATATAGTGGTCCGATCTTAATAGGATTTTGCATATATATGAGGAGGTTAGTAAAACTAATAAATGCCGAGTTTGGTCAAGATATCTTGACAAACAAAATGTTTTTTCATACAAAAACTTAATTTTCGACCGTTCGTTCCTATGGCGGCTATATGATATAGTGGTCCGATCTTAATAGAATTTTGCATATATATGAGGAGCATAGTAAAACTAATAAATCTCGAGTTTGGTCAAGATATCTTGATAAACAAAATGTTTTTTCATACAAAAACCTAATTTTCGACCGATCGTTCCTATGGCGGCTATATGATATAGTGGTCCGATCTTAATAGAATTTTGCATATATATGAGGAGCATAGTAAAACTAATAAATGTCGAGTTTGGTCAAGATATCTTGATAAACAAAATGTTTTTTCATACAAAAACTTAATTTTCGACCGATCGTTCCTATGGCGGCTATATGATATAGTGGTCCGATCTTAATAGGATTTTGCATATATATGAGGAGCTTAGTAAAACTAATAAATGCCGAGTTTGGTCAAGATATCTTGACAAACAAAATGTTTTTTCATACAAAAACTTAATTTTCGACCGATCGTTCCTATGGCGGCTATATGATATAGTGGTCCGATCTTAATAGAATTTTGCATATATATGAGGAGCATAGTAAAACTAATAAATATCGAGTTTGGTCAAGATATCTTGATAAACAAAAGGTTTTTTCATACAAAAACTTAATTTTCGACCGATCGTTCCTATGGCAGCTATATGATATAGTGGTCCGATCTTAATAGGATTTTGCATATTTATGAGGAGCTTAGTAAAACTAATAAATGTCGAGTTTGGTCAAGATATCTTGATAAACAAAAGGTTTTTTCATACAAAAACTTAATTTTCGACCGATCGTTCCTATGGCAGCTATATGATATAGTGGTCCGATCCAGCTGGTTTTGACATATGTGCTGCGTGCAACAGAAATAGGGACTTCTGCAAAGTTTCATTAAGATAGCTTTAAAACTGAGGGACTAGTTCGCATAGAAACAGACAGACGGACAGACGGACAGACGGACAGACGGACATGGCTATATCGACTCGGCTGTTGATGCTGATCAAGAATATATATACTTTATGGGGTCGGAGATGTCTCCTTCTATGCGTTACACATTTCACGACAAAATTATAATACCCTCTGCAAGGGTATAAAAATAAAAATATATGTAATTTGTAATATTGTTTAAATCAAGCAATATCAATTTTTATATTTTTTTCTCATATTTTATTCCCTTATAAACTCGGAGGTTTTTGGAAAAGCAAGTTCTTCTGAATATCGTATAGTAGATCTCGCCATCTATGGCTCAACCCGGGCGTGATATCGCTTGTAACGAGTGAAAGATAAAAGTAGTAGAGGAATGTTAATCTGAAAATTTGAATTGGCGTCTGTCCTGGTGTCGCTGTAAAAAGCTTTCCCTAAGGCGATCGGAGCTCAGATCTTTCTTTTACCTTCTGTCCACCGTGGAGAAAGGTTGACTCAAAGAAAAAAAGTGAGAAAGTGCGCCTATTTACAATCGCGCTTAACCTCTGAGAAACAGTATTTTCTGAAGCATAATTTTTAATAGAAGAAATTTCAAAAATATCTAAGTGCGCGTATTGAGAAACTAAATTAAAGAAGAAAAAGTGCCAGACCCAATCAGGGGTAAGTTAGATTTTTTTTTTACCCAAAAAACTAAAAAGCACTTATATTTCAACCTGTCTATTGCAGGTAGGGCGATTCGTAATATTCTCATACACAAAGTATAATGAGATATTATAATCTTTCGACTTTCTGCAATTAGCAGCGGCAAACATTTCTTTTTCTGCCTGCCGTGCCCAAAATATGCAGAGGACCTGTCGCATCTTGTCAAATCTCGTTCGTTCTCTCTCGCCTGCTCAAAAATGGGAGTTCGAAAGACGTATAAGTAAGAGACGATCGCCGTCGCCGAAACTCCAAAAATAGTTGGAAATCGATCCCTGCTGGCTGACGTCGTCAAAAGCAGCTGCATTTATCTTGATCGCGCAATCGTTTTCTACATACATATGCGAACCGGAACCTTGTTTCTTTTTTGTTTGTAAGGTTCTCGCTGGAAAAATAAATAATTAGCGTAACTAACAGAAAAGTGAAGAATCTGAATAAGTCCTATTGTGAACGTCATGGGCGTAGTCAAGTCGCCTTAAGCGCATAATATAAATATTACGATAGTTATGTGCGAGTTTTTTTTCTTTTGTGTTTTTCTCGGCAAAAGAGTGCAACCGCATGGTCAAATTTTTATTCCGCATTTTTTTCTTTAACTTGGTTTTTAACTTTTTAACTTGATTTTTTTGTTACAGCATTACATCGATGGAAGCGCTTTCGGAGATGGAGTGAACGTATGTAAGTGAACCAAAACTCTTTAATTTTAATTTTTTTGCACTTAATTTATGAAATAAAGAGAATGGCCGAATAAAAAAAAACACCTTATAAATTGAATAATCTTATGCCGCGTTAAAGAGAAAACGAATCGTTAAAGAGAAAACTTTAAGAGAATAATCTAGTTCAAGTGAGCGATAAAGCTTTTGCTAAATGAATAAAAAAATTTCACGGAACCGAACAAGAAAAAGAAAAAAGTCTTTTATTTTTTTTTTTTTTTTCCCTATTATTAAAAATGTATAATGGCTAAACAAAATTTCGATTTAACTTCACGATTCACCACAAAAATAAATATGTGTAACGAACTTACAATTATGTGCTAATTTGCCTTATTTATGTTGGAGCCATGCGTCGTCGGAATGTTAGGGTAATTTAATCTTTGTTGTTTTAGGGATCACCGACCATTTGTCTGGTCAAGCGGCCCCGGTGTTCATGGTAGGGTGGGCAACAGCTGTCGCACTGATACCAGCGCAGCATAACAGCAACATACAGCAATAGTTTGTGTCGCGTACAAAAAATGCGCATCAAAAACAGATCCGAAAAGGCATACAAAATGTTATAGATGCGGCCGCGAAGGTCATTTTATTGCTGAGTGCAAGGAAATAGAGAAAAGTAAAGAAGGCAAAGAGAGAGACGCTGAAATAAAGCGATCGCTAGCCATACTCGCGAATGCGCAGAAAAACGACAACTTGACAAAATCGACGTGGTGTCTGGATAGTGGCGCCACTGCTCACATGTGTTGTGATAGGTCACGGTTTGTAGATATTAGAGAGCACATAGAGAAAATATTGCTTGCAGGAGAAAATTTCATATTGGCCGACGGCATTGGTACTGTGTGCATTACTGTGGGAAATTTTTATCTTGAACTGCAAGATGTGTTGTTTGTTAATGAGTTGCAAGCAAACTTTATATCGGTATCAAAAGCTGTCGAAAAAAGATACAGAGTTATTTTTAATAAAGACAGAGCAGTGGTAAATGACAGAGATAATGTGAATATACTGAAAGCATACAAGAAAGGTGATTTGTTCACCATTGATGTAAAAATGAAGCAGTGTATGTACTCTAAGGCAAGCAGCACTGAGTTATGGAAATGGCATTATCGTTTTGGACACTTAAATCTGGCCAGTTTAAGGAAAATGGCAAGTGATGAGATGGTGCATGGTTTAAAATCAATCAATAAAAATTTTGAAATAAAAAATGATTTGTGTGAATCCTGCGCAAAATGTAAAAGAAGTGTAAAACCATTTCCAAAAGCATCTGAAAATCGTGTGGAACAATTATTGAGTTTGATTCACACTGATATTTGTGGACCAATAAGCAGACCGTCTGCCGTGGGCGCACGGTACTTTGCAACATTCATTGACGATTACTCACGATGCACAGTTGTGTATTTTTTGAAGTCTCGCGACCAAATATTAAGCGCGTTTAAGGACTTTGTTGTGTTTGCCGAGAGACAATGCGGAAAAAAGGTAAAAACAATTCGTAGCGATCTCGGGCGCGAATATGTTACTCATGAATTTAAAAAATTCCTGTCGGAACACGGAATTAAAAGACAACTGACAGTACCATATACTCCGCAGCAAAACGGAGTTGCTGAGCGAGCAAATCGCACACTGGCAGAGATGGCCAGACGTATGCCAGAACACTCGGGGGTAGATGAAACACTATGGGGTGAGGCAGTAAGGACTGCAGCATACTTACGCAACAGGTCAGAAACCAAGACATTGGCTAAAAAAACACCATTTGAGGTTTGGACAGGCAAGAAACCGTCTGTGTCGCATTTGAAGGTTTTCGGCTGAAAAGCAATTGTCTTAAATAAAGGGCACAGAAATAATTTCAGTCCAAAAGGAACCGAATATGTAATGATTGGCTATTCGATGGCCGCAAAAGCATATCGCCTATTTTGCCCAGAGTCGAAGAAAGTTATCGAAAGCAGAGAAGTTATTTCTATAGAAAGTAATTTAGGTGGATCTGTAAGCTATAAAAACGAAACAGTGCTGTTTGATGATTGTGCAACAGTAAATCAGCAGGCTGATGCTGAGAATGTCCTGCAGACACAGGCAGAGATTGAAATCGGAGGACGACATACTGAAAGGAAAGATACTGACGAATATGAGAGTGCAGTAAGTGATGATGCAGAGTCGCCCGTAAACTGTGAAGCTCGTGGTCCAGGGCGTCCACGAATGATAAAAACTGGAAAACCAGGTAGACCCCGCAAGCTGTATAATTGCCTGAATATGCAGAAGGCAGAGGAAATCGTCATTCCTGAAAATGTTAGCGACGCAAATGAGTCCGAAATGAGGCAAGAATGGTCAGCATCGATTCAGAAGGAGATAAAGACACTTGAAGCCAATAAGACATGGGAGCTTGCCAGCGAATAAGAAAGCGATAGGCTGCAAATGGGTTTTTGGCATAAAAGTTGACAAGGAAGGCTATGTAGAGCGCTTTAAGTCAAGATTAGTCACTAAAGGATGCGCGCAGCGATATAGCGTTGATTGAGAGTCTCGCAAAATGCTCACAAATGAGCTCGCATGTGAGCAGAAAACGAGTGGGATATATTTGTATCGCAAAACACTCGCACACGAGCGTTGCAGTGAGATCCTTGCGATAAAAATGCGTGCACAGTAGAGAGAATGGTGTGTTGTTATACCCTTGCAGAGGGTATTATAATTTTGTCGTGAAATGTGTAACGCATAGAAGGAGACATCTCCGACCCCATAAAGTATATATATTCTTGATCAGCATCAACAGCCGAGTCGATATAGCCATGTCCGTCTGTCCGTCTGTCCGTCTGTCTGTTTCTATGCGAACTAGTCCCTCAGTTTTAAAGCTATCTTAATGAAACTTTGCAGAAGTCCCTATTTCTGTTGCACGCAGCACATATGTCAAAACCAGCTGGATCGGACCACTATATCATATAGCTGCCATAGGAACGATCGGTCGAAAATTAAGTTTTTGTATGAAAAAACCTTTTGTTTATCAAGATATCTTGACCAAACTCGACATTTATTAGTTTTACTATGCTCCTCATATATATGCAAAATTCTATTAAGATCGGACCACTATCGTGAAATGTGTAACGCATAGAAGGAGACATCTCCGACCCCATAAAGTATATATATTCTTGATCAGCATCAACAGCCGAGTCGATATAGCCATGTCCGTCTGTCCGTCTGTCCGTCTGTCTGTTTCTATGCGAACTAGTCCCTCAGTTTTAAAGCTATCTTAATGAAACTTTGCAGAAGTCCCTATTTCTGTTGCACGCAGCACATATGTCAAAACCAGCTGGATCGGACCACTATATCATATAGCTGCCATAGGAACGATCGGTCGAAAATTAAGTTTTTGTATGAAAAAACCTTTTGTTTATCAAGATATCTTGACCAAACTCGACATTTATTAGTTTTACTATGCTCCTCATATATATGCAAAATTCTATTAAGATCGGACCACTATATCATATAGCCGCCATAGGAACGATCGGTCGAAAATTAAGTTTTTGTATGAAAAAACATTTTGTTTGTCAAGATATCTTGACCAAACTCGGCATTTATTAGTTTAACTAAGCTCCTCATATATAGCAAAAATCCTATTAAGATCGGACCACTATATCATATAGCTGCCATAGGAACGATCGGTCGAAAATTAAGTTTTTGTATGAAAAAACCTTTTGTTTATCAAGATATCTTGACCAAACTCGACATTTATTAGTTTTACTATGCTCCTCATATATATGCAAAATTCTATTAAGATCGGACCACTATATCATATAGCCGCCATAGGAACGATCAGTCGAAAATTAAGTTTTTGTATGAAAAAACATTTTGTTTGTCAAGATATCTTGACCAAACTCGGCATTTATTAGTTTTACTAAGCTCCTCATATATATGCAAAATCCTATTAAGATCGGACCACTATATCATATAGCTGCCATAGGAACGATCGGTCGAAAATTAAGTTTTTGTATGAAAAAACCTTTTGTTTATCAAGATATCTTGACCAAACTCGACATTTATTAGTTTTACTATGCTCCTCATATATATGCAAAAATTCTATTAAGATCGGACCACTATATCATATAGCCGCCATAGGAACGATCGGTCGAAAATTAAGTTTTTGTATGAAAAAACATTTTGTTTGTCAAGATATCTTGACCAAACTCGGCATTTATTAGTTTTACTAAGCTCCTCATATATATGCAAAATCCTATTAAGATCGGACCACTATATCATATAGCTGCCATAGGAACGATCGGTCGAAAATTAAGTTTTTGTATGAAAAAACCTTTTGTTTATCAAGATATCTTGACCAAACTCGACATTTATTAGTTTTACTATGCTCCTCATATATATGCAAAATTCTATTAAGATCGGACCACTATGTCATATAGCCGCCATAGGAACGATCGGTCGAAAATTAAGTTTTTGTATGAAAAAACCTTTTGTTTATCAAGATATCTTGACCAAACTCGACATTTATTAGTTTTACTATGCTCCTCATATATATGCAAAATTCTATTAAGATCGGACCACTATATCATATAGCCGCCATAGGAACGATCGGTCGAAAATTAAGTTTTTGTATGAAAAAACATTTTTTTTGTCAAGATATCTTGACCAAACTCGGCATTTATTAGTTTTACTAAGCTCCTCGTATATATGCAAAATCCTATTAAGATCGGACCACTATATCATATAGCTGCCATAGGAACGATCGATCGAAAATTAAGTTTTTGTATGAAAAAACATTTTGTTTTTCAAGATATCTTAACCAAACTCGGCATTTATTATACCCTTGCAGAGGGTATTATAATTTTGTCGTGAAATGTGTAACGCATAGGAGACATCTCCGACCCCATAAAGTATATATATTCTTGATCAGCATCAACAGCCGAGTCGATATAGCCATGTCCGTCTGTCCGTCTGTCTGTTTCTATGCGAACTAGTCCCTCAGTTTTAAAGCTATCTTAATGAAACTTTGCAGAAGTCCCTATTTCTGTTGCACGCAGCACATATGTCAAAACCAGCTGGATCGGACCACTATATCATATAGCTGCCATAGGAACGATCGGTCGAAAATTAAGTTTTTGTATGAAAAAAAACCTTTTGTTTATCAAGATATCTTGACCAAACTCGACATTTATTAGTTTTACTATGCTCCTCATATATATGCAAAATTCTATTAAGATCGGACCACTATATCATATAGCCGCCATAGGAACGATCGGTCGAAAATTAAGTTTTTGTATGAAAAAACATTTTGTTTGTCAAGATATCTTGACCAAACTCGGCATTTATTAGTTTTACTAAGCTCCTCATATATATGCAAAATCCTATTAAGATCGGACCACTATATCATATAGCTGCCATAGGAACGATCGGTCGAAAATTAAGTTTTTGTATGAAAAAACCTTTTGTTTATCAAGATATCTTGACCAAACTCGACATTTATTAGTTTTACTATGCTCCTCATATATATGCAAAATTCTATTAAGATCGGACCACTATGTCATATAGCCGCCATAGGAACGATCGGTCGAAAATTAAGTTTTGTATGAAAAAACATTTTGTTTGTCAAGATATCTTGACCAAACTCGGCATTTATTAGTTTTACTAAGCTCCTCATATATATGCAAAATCCTATTAAGATCGGACCACTATATCATATAGCTGCCATAGGAACGATCGATCGAAAATTAAGTTTTTGTATGAAAAAACATTTTGTTTTCAAGATATCTTAACCAAACTCGGCATTTATTATACCCTTGCAGAGGGTATTATAATTTTGTCGTGAAATGTGTAACGCATAGGAGACATCTCCGACCCCATAAAGTATATATATTCTTGATCAGCATCAACAGCCGAGTCGATATAGCCATGTCCGTCTGTCCGTCTGTCCGTCTGTCTGTTTCTATGCGAACTATTCCCTCAGTTTTAAAGCTATCTTAATGAAACTTTGCAGAAGTCCCTATTTCTGTTGCACGCAGCACATATGTCAAAACCAGCTGGATCGGACCACTATATCATATAGCTGCCATAGGAACGATCGGTCGAAAATTAAGTTTTTGTATGAAAAAACCTTTTGTTTATCAAGATATCTTGACCAAACTCGACATTTATTAGTTTTACTATGCTCCTCATATATATGCAAAATTCTATTAAGATCGGACCACTATATCATATAGCCGCCATAGGAACGATCGGTCGAAAATTAAGTTTTTGTATGAAAAAACATTTTGTTTGTCAAGATATCTTGACCAAACTCGGCATTTATTAGTTTTACTAAGCTCCTCATATATATGCAAAATCCTATTAAGATCGGACCACTATATCATATAGCTGGCATAGGAACGATCGGTCGAAAATTAAGTTTTTGTATGAAAAAACCTTTTGTTTATCAAGATATCTTGACCAAACTCGACATTTATTAGTTTTACTATGCTCCTCATATATATGCAAAATTCTATTAAGATCGGACCACTATATCATATAGCCGCCATAGGAACGATCGGTCGAAAATTAAGTTTTTGTATGAAAAAACATTTTGTTTGTCAAGATATCTTGACCAAACTCGGCATTTATTAGTTTTACTAAGCTCCTCATAT
>JAEIGF010000329.1:12500-32500 GCA_018903485.1 Drosophila littoralis | reverse complement strand
TTGTTTGTCAAGATATCTTGACCAAACTCGGCATTTATTAGTTTTACTAAGCTCCTCATATATATGCAAAATCCTATTAAGATCGGACCACTATATCATATAGCTGCCATAGGAACGATCGGTCGAAAATTAAGTTTTTGTATGAAAAAACCTTTTTGTTTATCAAGATATCTTGACCAAACTCGACATTTATTAGTTTTACTATGCTCCCTCATATATATGCAAAATTCTATTAAGATCGGACCACTATATCATATAGCCGCCATAGGAACGATCGGTCGAAAATTAAGTTTTTGTATGAAAAAACCTTTTGTTTATCAAGATATCTTGACCAAACTCGACATTTATTAGTTTTACTATGCTCCTCATATATATAGCAAAATTCTATTAAGATCGGACCACTATATCATATAGCCGCCATAGGAACGATCGGTCGAAAATTAAGTTTTTGTATGAAAAAACATTTTGTTTGTCAAGATATCTTGACCAAACTCGGCATTTATTAGTTTTACTAAGCTCCTCATATATATGCAAAATCCTATTAAGATCGGACCACTATATCATATAGCTGCCATAGGAACGATCGGTCGAAAATTAAGTTTTTGTATGAAAAAACCTTTTTGTTTATCAAGATATCTTGACCAAACTCGACATTTATTAGTTTTACTATGCTCCTCATATATATGCAAAATTCTATTAAGATCGGACCACTATGTCATATAGCCGCCATAGGAACGATCGGTCGAAAATTAAGTTTTTGTATGAAAAAACATTTTGTTTGTCAAGATATCTTGACCAAACTCGGCATTTATTAGTTTTACTAAGCTCCTCATATATATGCAAAATCCTATTAAGATCGGACCACTATATCATATAGTTGCCATAGGAACGATCGATCGAAAATTAAGTTTTTGTATGAAAAAACATTTTGTTTTTCAAGATATCTTAACCAAACTGGGCATTTATTATACCCTTGCAGAGGGTATTATAATTTTGTCGTGAAATGTGTAACGCATAGGAGACATCTCCGACCCCATAAAGTATATATATTCTTGATCAGCATCAACAGCCGAGTCGATATAGCCATGTCCGTCTGTCCGTCTGTCTGTTTCTATGCGAACTAGTCCCTCAGTTTTAAAGCTATCGTAATGAAACTTTGCAGAAGTCCCCTATTTCTGTTGCACGCAGCACATATGTCAAAACCAGCTGGATCGGACCACTATATCATATAGCTGCCATAGGAACGATCGGTCGAAAATTAAGTTTTGTATGAAAAAACCTTTTGTTTATCAAGATATCTTGACCAAACTCGACATTTATTAGTTTTACTATGCTCCTCATATATATGCAAAATTCTATTAAGATCGGACCACTATATCATATAGCCGCCATAGGAACGATCGGTCGAAAATTAAGTTTTTGTATGAAAAAAACCTTTTGTTTATCAAGATATCTTGACCAAACTCGACATTTATTAGTTTTACTATGCTCCTCATATATATGCAGAATTCTATTAAGATCGGACCACTATATCATATAGCCGCCATAGGAACGATCGGTCGAAAATTAAGTTTTTGTATGAAAAAACATTTTGTTTGTCAAGATATCTTGACCAAACTCGACATTTATTAGTTTTACTATGCTCCTCATTATATATGCAAAATTCTATTAAGATCGGACCACTATATCATATAGCCGCCATAGGAACGATCGGTCGAAAATTAAGTTTTTGTATGAAAAAACATTTTGTTTGTCAAGATATCTTGACCAAACTCGGCATTTATTAGTTTTACTAAGCTCCTCATATATATGCAAAATCCTATTAAGATCGGACCACTATATCATATAGCTGCCATAGGAACGATCGGTCGAAAATTAAGTTTTTGTATGAAAAAACCTTTTGTTTATCAAGATATCTTGACCAACCTCGACATTTATTAGTTTTACTATGCTCCTCATATATATGCAAAATTCTATTAAGATCGGACCACTATATCATATAGCCGCCATAGGAACGATCGGTCGAAAATTAAGTTTTTGTATGAAAAAACCTTTTTGTTTATCAAGATATCTTGACCAAACTCGACATTTATTAGTTTTACTATGCTCCTCATATATATGCAAAATTCTATTAAGATCGGACCACTATATCATATAGCCGCCATAGGAACGATCGGTCGAAAATTAAGTTTTTGTATGAAAAAACATTTTGTTTGTCAAGATATCTTGACCAAACTCGGCATTTATTAGTTTTACTAAGCTCCTCATATATATGCAAAATCCTATTAAGATCGGACCACTATATCATATAGCTGCCATAGGAACGATCGGTCGAAAATTAAGTTTTTGTATGAAAAAACCTTTTGTTTATCAAGATATCTTGACCAAACTCGACATTTATTAGTTTTACTATGCTCCTCATATATATGCAAAATTCTATTAAGATCGGACCACTATGTCATATAGCCGCCATAGGAACGATCGGTCGAAAATTAAGTTTTTGTATGAAAAAACATTTTGTTTGTCAAGATATCTTGACCAAACTCGGCATTTATTAGTTTTACTAAGCTCCTCATATATATGAAAAATCCTATTAAGATCGGACCACTATATCATATAGCTGCCATAGGAACGATCGATCGAAAATTAAGTTTTTGTATGAAAAAACATTTTGTTTTTCAAGATATCTTAACCAAACTCGGCATTTATTATACCCTTGCAGAGGGTATTATAATTTTGTCGTGAAATGTGTAACGCATAGGAGACATCTCCGACCCCATAAAGTATATATATTCTTGATCAGCATCAACAGCCGAGTCGATATAGCCATGTCCGTCTGTCCGTCTGTCTGTTTCTATGCGAACTAGTCCCTCAGTTTTAAAGCTATCGTAATGAAACTTTACAGAAGTCCCTATTTCTGTTGCACGCAGCACATATGTCAAAACCAGCTGGATCGGACCACTATATCATATAGCTGCCATAGGAACGATCGGTCGAAAATTAAGTTTTTGTATGAAAAAACCTTTTGTTTATCAAGATATCTTGACCAAACTCGACATTTATTAGTTTTACTATGCTCCTCATATATATGCAAAATTCTATTAAGATCGGACCACTATATCATATAGCCGCCATAGGAACGATCGGTCGAAAATTAAGTTTTTGTATGAAAAAAACCTTTTGTTTATCAAGATATCTTGACCAAACTCGACATTTATTAGTTTTACTATGCTCCTCATATATGCAGAATTCTATTAAGATCGGACCACTATATCATATAGCCGCCATAGGAACGATCGGTCGAAAATTAAGTTTTTGTATGAAAAAACATTTTGTTTGTCAAGATATCTTGACCAAACTCGACATTTATTAGTTTTACTATGCTCCTCATATATATGCAAAATTCTATTAAGATCGGACCACTATATCATATAGCCGCCATAGGAACGATCGGTCGAAAATTAAGTTTTTGTATGAAAAAACATTTTGTTTGTCAAGATATCTTGACCAAACTCGGCATTTATTAGTTTTACTAAGCTCCTCATATATATGCAAAATCCTATTAAGATCGGACCACTATATCATATAGCTGCCATAGGAACGATCGGTCGAAAATTAAGTTTTTGTATGAAAAAACCTTTTGTTTATCAAGATATCTTGACCAACCTCGACATTTATTAGTTTTACTATGCTCCTCATATATATGCAAAATTCTATTAAGATCGGACCACTATATCATATAGCCGCCATAGGAACGATCGGTCGAAAATTAAGTTTTTGTATGAAAAAACCTTTTGTTTATCAAGATATCTTGACCAAACTCGACATTTATTAGTTTTACTATGCTCCTCATATATATGCAAAATTCTATTAAGATCGGACCACTATATCATATAGCCGCCATAGGAACGATCGGTCGAAAATTAAGTTTTTTGTATGAAAAAACATTTTGTTTGTCAAGATATCTTGACCAAACTCGGCATTTATTAGTTTTACTAAGCTCCTCATATATATGCAAAATCCTATTAAGATCGGACCACTATATCATATAGCTGCCATAGGAACGATCGGTCGAAAATTAAGTTTTGTATGAAAAAACCTTTTGTTTATCAAGATATCTTGACCAAACTCGACATTTATTAGTTTTACTATGCTCCTCATATATATGCAAAATTCTATTAAGATCGGACCACTATGTCATATAGCCGCCATAGGAACGATCGGTCGAAAATTAAGTTTTTGTATGAAAAAACATTTTGTTTGTCAAGATATCTTGACCAAACTCGGCATTTATTAGTTTTACTAAGCTCCTCATATATATGAAAAATCCTATTAAGATCGGACCACTATATCATATAGCTGCCATAGGAACGATCGATCGAAAATTAAGTTTTTGTATGAAAAAACATTTTGTTTTTCAAGATATCTTAACCAAACTCGGCATTTATTATACCCTTGCAGAGGGTATTATAATTTTGTCGTGAAATGTGTAACGCATAGGAGACATCTCCGACCCCATAAAGTATATATATTCTTGATCAGCATCAACAGCCGAGTCGATATAGCCATGTCCGTCTGTCCGTCTGTCTGTTTCTATGCGAACTAGTCCCTCAGTTTTAAAGCTATCGTAATGAAACTTTACAGAAGTCCCTATTTCTGTTGCACGCAGCACATATGTCAAAACCAGCTGGATCGGACCACTATATCATATAGCTGCCATAGGAACGATCGGTCGAAAATTAAGTTTTTGTATGAAAAAACCTTTTGTTTATCAAGATATCTTGACCAAACTCGACATTTATTAGTTTTACTATGCTCCTCATATATATGCAAAATTCTATTAAGATCGGACCACTATATCATATAGCCGCCATAGGAACGATCGGTCGAAAATTAAGTTTTTGTATGAAAAAACCTTTTGTTTATCAAGATATCTTGACCAAACTCGACATTTATTAGTTTTACTATGCTCCTCATATATGCAGAATTCTATTAAGATCGGACCACTATATCATATAGCCGCCATAGGAACGATCGGTCGAAAATTAAGTTTTTGTATGAAAAAACATTTTGTTTGTCAAGATATCTTGACCAAACTCGACATTTATTAGTTTTACTATGCTCCTCATATATATGCAAAATTCTATTAAGATCGGACCACTATATCATATAGCCGCCATAGGAACGATCGGTCGAAAATTAAGTTTTTGTATGAAAAAACATTTTTGTTTGTCAAGATATCTTGACCAAACTCGGCATTTATTAGTTTTACTAAGCTCCTCATATATATGCAAAATCCTATTAAGATCGGACCACTATATCATATAGCTGCCATAGGAACGATCGGTCGAAAATTAAGTTTTTGTATGAAAAAACCTTTTGTTTATCAAGATATCTTGACCAACCTCGACATTTATTAGTTTTACTATGCTCCTCATATATATGCAAAATCCTATTAAGATCGGACCACTATATCATATAGCTGCCATAGGAACGATCGGTCGAAAATTAAGTTTTTGTATGAAAAAACCTTTTGTTTATCAAGATATCTTGACCAAACTCGACATTTATTAGTTTTACTATGCTCCTCATATATATGCAAAATTCTATTAAGTTCGGACCACTATATAATATAGCCGCCATAGGAACGATCGGTCGAAAATTAAGTTTTTGTATGAAAAAACATTTTGTTTGTCAAGATATCTTGACCAAACTCGGCAATTATTAGTTTAACTAAGCTCCTCATATATATGCAAAATCCTATTAAGATCGGACCACTATATCATATAGCTGCCATAGGAACGATCGGTCGAAAATTAAGTTTTTGTATGAAAAAACCTTTTTGTTTATCAAGATATCTTGACCAAACTCGACATTTATTAGTTTTACTATGCTCCTCATATATATGCAAAATTCTATTAAGATCGGACCACTATATCATATAGCCGCCATAGGAACGATCGGTCGAAAATTAAGTTTTTGTATGAAAAAACATTTTGTTTGTCAAGATATCTTGACCAAACTCGGCATTTATTAGTTTTACTAAGCTCCTCATATATATGCAAAATCCTATTAAGATCGGACCACTATATCATATAGCTGCCATAGGAACGATCGGTCGAAAATTAAGTTTTTGTATGAAAAAACATTTTGTTTGTCAAGATATCTTGACCAAACTCGGCATTTATTAGTTTTACTAAGCTCCTCATATATATGCAAAATCCTATTAAGATCGGACCACTATATCATATAGCTGCCATAGGAACGATCGGTCGAAAATTAAGTTTTTGTATGAAAAAAACCTTTTGTTTATCAAGATATCTTGACCAAACTCGACATTTATTAGTTTTACTATGCTCCTCATATATATGCAAAATTCTATTAAGATCGGACCACTATGTCATATAGCCGCCATAGGAACGATCGGTCGAAAATTAAGTTTTTGTATGAAAAAACATTTTGTTTGTCAAGATATCTTGACCAAACTCGGCATTTATTAGTTTTACTAAGCTCCTCATATATATGCAAAATCCTATTAAGATCGGACCACTATATCATATAGCTGCCATAGGAACGATCGATCGAAAATTAAGTTTTTGTATGAAAAAACATTTTGTTTTTCAAGATATCTTAACCAAACTCGGCATTTATTATACCCTTGCAGAGGGTATTATAATTTTGTCGTGAAATGTGTAACGCATAGGAGACATCTCCGACCCCATAAAGTATATATATTCTTGATCAGCATCAACAGCCGAGTCGATATAGCCATGTCCGTCTGTCCGTCTGTCTGTTTCTATGCGAACTAGTCCCTCAGTTTTAAAGCTATCGTAATGAAACTTTGCAGAAGTCCCTATTTCTGTTGCACGCAGCACATATGTCAAAACCAGCTGGATCGGACCACTATATCATATAGCTGCCATAGGAACGATCGGTCGAAAATTAAGTTTTTGTATGAAAAAACCTTTTGTTTATCAAGATATCTTGACCAAACTCGACATTTATTAGTTTTACTATGCTCCTCATATATATGCAGAATTCTATTAAGATCGGACCACTATATCATATAGCCGCCATAGGAACGATCGGTCGAAAATTAAGTTTTTGTATGAAAAAACATTTTGTTTGTCAAGATATCTTGACCAAACTCGGCATTTATTAGTTTTACTAAGCTCCTCATATATATGCAAAATCCTATTAAGATCGGACCACTATATCATATAGCTGCCATAGGAACGATCGGTCGAAAATTAAGTTTTTGTATGAAAAAACCTTTTGTTTATCAAGATATCTTGACCAAACTCGACATTTATTAGTTTTACTATGCTCCTCATATATATGCAGAATTCTATTAAGATCGGACCACTATGTCATATAGCCGCCATAGGAACGATCGGTCGAAAATTAAGTTTTTGTATGAAAAAACATTTTGTTTGTCAAGATATCTTGACCAAACTCGGCATTTATTAGTTTTACTAAGCTCCTCATATATATGCAAAATCCTATTAAGATCGGACCACTATATCATATAGCTGCCATAGGAACGATCGGTCGAAAATTAAGTTTTTGTATGAAAAAACCTTTTGTTTATCAAGATATCTTGACCAAACTCGACATTTATTAGTTTTACTATGCTCCTCATATATATGCAAAATTCTATTAAGATCGGACCACTATATCATATAGCCGCCATAGGAACGATCGGTCGAAAATTAAGTTTTTGTATGAAAAAACATTTTGTTTGTCAAGATATCTTGACCAAACTCGGCATTTATTAGTTTTACTAAGCTCCTCATATATATGCAAAATCCTATTAAGATCGGACCACTATATCATATAGCTGCCATAGGAACGATCGGTCGAAAATTAGGTTTTTGTATGAAAAAACCTTTGTTTGTCAAGATATCTTGACCAAACTCGGCATTTATTAGTTTTACTAAGCTCCTCATATATATGCAAAAATCCTATTAAGATCGGACCACTATATCATATAGCTGCCATAGGAACGATCGATCGAAAATTAAGTTTTTGTATGAAAAAACATTTTGTTTTTCAAGATATCTTAACCAAACTCGGCATTTATTAGTTTTACTATGCTCCTCATATATATGCAAAAATCCTATTAAGATCGGACCACTATATCATATTATTAAGTTTTTGTATGGAGAATTTTTTGTTTTTCATGATTTTGCGATTAAACACGGCATTTAAAGATTTTACTATGCTTCCTTCATTTTTGCTAAATCTTATTTACATCGGTTTTTGATTAAAAGCCTTTTTTTTTGTTTATCAATATACCTTGACCAAACTCGGCCTTAACCATTTTCTCGGCATTAAAAGGTTGGGTCTGCAAGGGTATTAGATCTTCGGCATGCCGAAGATAGCCCTTCTTTCTCGTTATTATTATTAATATTAATATTAATTATACCCTTGCAGAGGGTATTATAATTTTTTCGTGAAATGTGTAACGCATAGAAGGAGACATCTCCGACCCCATAAAGTATATATATTCTTGATCAGCATCAACAGCCGAGTCGATATAGCCATGTCCGTCTGTCCGTCTGTCTGTTTCTATGCGAACTAGTCCCTCAGTTTTAAAGCTATCTTAATAAAACTTTGCAGAAGTCCCTTTTTCTGTTGCACGCAGCACATATGTCAAATCCAGCTGGATCGGACCACTATATCATATAGCTGCCATAGGAACGATCGGTCGAAAATTAAGTTTTTGTATGAAAAAACATTTTGTTTGTCAAGATATCTTGACCAAACACGGCATTTATTAGTTTTACTATGCTCCTCATATATATGCAAAATCCTATTAAGATCGGACCACTATATCATATAGCTGCCATAGGAACGATCGGTCGAAAATTTAGTTCTTGTATGGAAAAAATTTTGCTTATCAAGATATCTTGACTAAACTCGGCATTTATTAGTTTTACTAGGCTCCTCATATATATCCAAAACCCTATTAAGATCAGACCACTATATCATATAGCTGCCATAGGAACGATCGGTCGAAAATTAATTTTGTATGGAGCATTTTTTTGTTTTTCATGATTTTTCGATTAAACACGGCATTTAAAGATTTCACTATGCTCCCTTCATTTTTGCAAAATCTTATTTACATCGGTTTTTTATTAAAAGCCTTTTTTTTTTGTTTATCAATATACCTTGACCAAACTCGGCCTGAACCATTTTCTCGGCATTAAAAGGTTGGGTCAGCAAGGGTATTAGATCTTCGGCATGCCGAAGATAGCCCTTCTTTCTCGTTTTAATATTATTATTATTATTATTATTATTATTATTATTATACCCTTGCAGAGGGTATTATAATTTTGTCGTGAAATGTGTAACGCATAGAAGGAGACATCTCCGACCCCATAAAGTATATTTATTCTTGATCAGCATCAACAGCCGAGTCGATATAGCCATTTCCGTCTGTCCGTCTGTCCGTCTGACCGTCTGTCCGTCTGTCCGTCTGTCTGTTTCTATGCGAACTAGTCCCTCAGTTTTAAAGCTATCTTAATGAAACTTTGCAGAAGTCCCTATTTCTGTTGCACGCAGCACATATGTCAAAACCAGCTGGATCGGACCACTATATCATATAGCTGCCATAGGAACGATCGGTCGAAAATTAAGTTTTTGTATGAAAAAGCTTTTGTTTATCAAGATATCTTGACCAAACTCGACATTTATTAGTTTTACTATGCTCCTCATATATATGCAAAATTCTATTAAGATCGGACCACTATATCATATAGCCGCCATAGGAACGATCGGTCGAAAATTAAGTTTTTGTATGAAAAAAACATTTTGTTTGTCAAGATATCTTGACCAAACTCGGCATTTATTAGTTTTACTAAGCTCCTCATATATATGCAAAATCCTATTAAGATCGGACCACTATATCATATAGCTGCCATAGGAACCATCGGTCGAAAATTAAGTTTTTGTATGAAAAAACTTTTTGTTTATCTAGATATCTTGACCAAACTCGACATTTATTAGTTTTACTATGCTCCTCATATATAGGCGAAATCCTATTAAGATCGGACCACTATATCATATAGCTGCCATAGGAACGATTTGTCGAAAAGTAGGATCTTGTATGAAAAAATTTTGTTTTTCAAGATATCTTGACCAAACTCGGCATTTATTAGTTTAACTATGCTCCTCATATATATGCAAAATCCTATTAAGATCGGACCACTATATCATATAGCTGCCATAGGAACGATCGGTCGAAAATTAATTTAGTATGGAGAATTTTTGTTTTTCATGATTTTTCGATTAAACACGGCATTTAAAGATTTCACTATGCTCCCTTCATTTTTGCAAAATCTTATTTACATCGGTTTTTGATTAATATATTTTTTGTTTATCAATATACCTTGACCAAACTCGGCCTTAACCATTTTCTCGGCATTAAAAGGTTGGGTCTGCAGGGGTATTAGATCTTCGGCATGCCGAAGATAGCCCTTCTTTCTCGTTGTTATTGTTATTATTATTATTATTATTATTATATATTATTATTATTATTTTTATGATTATTATTATTAATATTATTATTATTATTTTTATTTTTATACCCTTGCAGAGGGTATTATAATTTTGTCGTGAAATGTGTAACGCATAGAAGGAGACATCTCCGACCCCATAAAGTATATATATTCTTGATCAGCATCAACAGCCGAGTCGATATAGCCATGTCCGTCTGTCCGTCTGTCCGTCTGTCTGTTTCTATGCGAACTAGTCCCTCAGTTTTAAAGCTATCTTAATGAAACTTTGCAGAAGTCCCTATTTCTGTTGCACGCAGCACATATGTCAAAACCAGCTGGATCGGACCACTATATCATATAGCTGCCATAGGAACGATCGGTCGAAAATTAAGTTTTTGTATGAAAAAACCTTTTGTTTATCAAGATATCTTGACCAAACTCGACAATTATTAGTTTTACTAAGCTCCTCATATATATGCAAAATTCTATTAAGATCGGACCACTATATCATATAGCCGCCATAGGAACGATCGGTCGAAAATTAAGTTTTTGTATGAAAAAACATTTTGTTTGTCAAGATATCTTGACCAAACTCGGCATTTATTAGTTTTACTAAGCTCCTCATATATATGCAAAATCCTATTAAGATCGGACCACTATATCATATAGCTGCCATAGGAACGATCGGTCGAAAATTAAGTTTTTGTATGAAAAAACTTTTGTTTATCAAGATATCTTGACCAAACTCGGCATTTATTAGTTTTACTAAGCTCCTCATATATATGCAAAATCCTATTAAGATCGGACCACTATATCATATAGCTGCCATAGGAACGATCGATCGAAAATTTAGTTCTTGTATGAAAAAACATTTTGTTTTTCAAGATATCTTGACCAAACTCGGCATTTATTAGTTTTACTATGCTCCTCATATATATGCAAAATCCTATTAAGATCGGACCACTATATCATATAGCTGCCATAGGAACGATCGGTCGAAAATTAATTTTGTATGGAGCATTTTTTGTTTTTCATGATTTTTCGATTAAACACGGCATTTAAAGATTTCACTATGCTCCCTTCATTTTTGCAAAATCTTATTTACATCGGTTTTTGATTAAAAGCCTTTTTTTTTGTTTATCAATATACCTTGACCAAACTCGGCCTGAACCATTTTCTCGGCATTAAAAGGTTGGGTCAGCAAGGGTATTAGATCTTCGGCATGCCGAAGATAGCCCTTCTTTCTCGTTTTAATATTATTATTATTATTATTATTATTATTATTATTATACCCTTGCAGAGGGTATTATAATTTTGTCGTGAAATGTGTAACGCATAGAAGGAGACATCTCCGACCCCATAAAGTATATTTATTCTTGATCAGCATCAACAGCCGAGTCGATATAGCCATTTCCGTCTGTCCGTCTGTCCGTCTGACCGTCTGTCCGTCTGTCCGTCTGTCTGTTTCTATGCGAACTAGTCCCTCAGTTTTAAAGCTATCTTAATGAAACTTTGCAGAAGTCCCTATTTCTGTTGCACGCAGCACATATGTCAAAACCAGCTGGATCGGACCACTATATCATATAGCTGCCATAGGAACGATCGGTCGAAAATTAAGTTTTTGTATGAAAAAAGCTGTTGTTTATCAAGATATCTTGACCAAACTCGACATTTATTAGTTTTACTATGCTCCTCATATATATGCAAAATTCTATTAAGATCGGACCACTATATCATATAGCCGCCATAGGAACGATCGGTCGAAAATTAAGTTTTTGTATGAAAAAACATTTTGTTTGTCAAGATATCTTGACCAAACTCGGCATTTATTAGTTTTACTAAGCTCCTCATATATATGCAAAATCCTATTAAGATCGGACCACTATATCATATAGCTGCCATAGGAACCATCGGTCGAAAATTAAGTTTTTGTATGAAAAAACCTTTTGTTTATCTAGATATCTTGACCAAACTCGACATTTATTAGTTTTACTATGCTCCTCATATATAGGCGAAATCCTATTAAGATCGGACCACTATATCATATAGCTGCCATAGGAACGATTTGTCGAAAAGTAGGATCTTGTATGAAAAAAATTTTGTTTTTCAAGATATCTTGACCAAACTCGGCATTTATTAGTTTAACTATGCTCCTCATATATATGCAAAATCCTATTAAGATCGGACCACTATATCATATAGCTGCCATAGGAACGATCGGTCGAAAATTAATTTAGTATGGAGAATTTTTGTTTTTCATGATTTTTCGATTAAACACGGCATTTAAAGATTTCACTATGCTCCCTTCATTTTTGCAAAATCTTATTTACATCGGTTTTTGATTAATATATTTTTTGTTTATCAATATACCTTGACCAAACTCGGCCTTAACCATTTTCTCGGCATTAAAAGGTTGGGTCTGCAAGGGTATTAGATCTTCGGCATGCCGAAGATAGCCCTTCTTTCTCGTTGTTATTGTTATTATTATTATTATTATTATTATATATTATTATTATTATTTTTATGATTATTATTATTAATATTATTATTATTATTTTTATTTTTATACCCTTGCAGAGGGTATTATAATTTTGTCGTGAAATGTGTAACGCATAGAAGGAGACATCTCCGACCCCATAAAGTATATATATTCTTGATCAGCATCAACAGCCGAGTCGATATAGCCATGTCCGTCTGTCCGTCTGTCCGTCTGACCGTCTGTCCGTCTGTTTCTATGCGAACTAGTCCCTCAGTTTTAAAGCTATCTTAATGAAACTTTGCAGAAGTCCCTATTTCTGTTGCACCCAGCACATATGTCAAAACCAGCTGGATCGGACCACTATATCATATAGCTGCCATAGGAACGATCGGTCGAAAATTAAGTTTTTGTATGAAAAAACCTTTTGTTTATCAAGATATCTTGACCAAACTCGACATTTATTAGTTTTACTATGCTCCTCATATATATGCAAAATTCTATTAAGATCGGACCACTATATCATATAGCCGCCATAGGAACGATCGGTCGAAAATTAAGTTTTTGTATGAAAAAACATTTTGTTTGTCAAGATATCTTGACCAAACTCGGCATTTATTAGTTTTACTAAGCTCCTCATATATATGCAAAATCCTATTAAGATCGGACCACTATATCATATAGCTGCCATAGGAACCATCGGTCGAAAATTAAGTTTTTGTATGAAAAAACCTTTTGTTTATCAAGATATCTTGACCAAACTCGACATTTATTAGTTTTACTATGCTCCTCATATATAGGCGAAATCCTATTAAGATCGGACCACTATATCATATAGCTGCCATAGGAACGATTTGTCGAAAAGTAGGATCTTGTATGAAAAAAATTTTGTTTTCATGATATCTTGACCAAACTCGGCATTTATTAGTTTAACTATGCTCCTCATATATATGCAAAATCCTATTAAGATCGGACCACTATATCATATAGCTGCCATAGGAACGATCGGTCGAAAATTAATTTAGTATGGAGAATTTTTGTTTTTCATGATTTTTTGATTAAACACGGCATTTAAAGATTTCACTATGCTCCCTTCATTTTTGCAAAATCTTATTTACATCGGTTTTTGATTAATATATTTTTTGTTTATCAATATACCTTGACCAAACTCGGCCTTAACCATTTTCTCGGCATTAAAAGGTTGGGTCTGCAAGGGTATTAGATCTTCGGCATGCCGAAGATAGCCCTTCTTTCTCGTTGTTATTGTTATTATTATTATTATTATTATTATTATTATTATATATTATTATTATTATTTTTATGATTATTATTATTAATATTATTATTATTATTTTTATTTTTATACCCTTGCAGAGGGTATTATAAATTTGTCGTGAAATGTGTAACGCATAGAAGGAGACATCTCCGACCCCGTAAAGTATATATATTCTTGATCAGCATCAACAGCCGAGTCGATATAGCCATGTCCGTCTGTCCGTCTGTCCGTCTGTCTGTTTCTATGCGAACTAGTCCCTCAGTTTTAAAGCTATCTTAATGAAACTTTGCAGAAGTCCCTATTTCTGTTGCACGCAGCACATATGTCAAAACCAGCTGGATCGGACCACTATATCATATAGCTGCCATAGGAACGATCGGTCGAAAATTAAGTTTTTGTATGAAAAAACCTTTTGTTTATCAAGATATCTTGACCAAACTCGACAATTATTAGTTTTACTATGCTCCTCATATATATGCAAAATTCTATTAAGATCGGACCACTATATCATATAGCCGCCATAGGAACGATCGGTCGAAAATTAAGTTTTTGTATGAAAAAACATTTTGTTTGTCAAGATATCTTGACCAAACTCGGCATTTATTAGTTTTACTAAGCTCCTCATATATATGCAAAATCCTATTAAGATCGGACCACTATATCATATAGCTGCCATAGGAACGATCGGTCGAAAATTAAGTTTTTGTATGAAAAAACTTTTGTTTATCAAGATATCTTGACCAAACTCGACATTTATTAGTTTTACTATGCTCCTCATATATATGCAAAATTCTATTAAGATCGGACCACTATATCATATAGCCGCCATAGGAACGATCGGTCGAAAATTAAGTTTTTGTATGAAAAAACATTTTGTTTGTCAAGATATCTTGACCAAACTCGGCATTTATTAGTTTTACTAAGCTCCTCATATATATGCAAAATCCTATTAAGATCGGACCACTATATCATATAGCTGCCATAGGAACGATCGGTCGAAAATTAAGTTTTTGTATGAAAAAACCTTTTGTTTATCAAGATATCTTGACCAAACTCGGCATTTATTAGTTTTACTAAGCTCCTCATATATATGCAAAATCCTATTAAGATCGGACCACTATATCATATAGCTGCCATAGGAACGATCGGTCGAAAATTAAGTTTTTGTATGAAAAAACCTTTTGTTTATCAAGATATCTTGACCAAACTCGACATCGGAGATCGGACTACTATATCATATAGCCGCCATAGGAACGATCGGTCGAAAATTAAGTTTTTGTATGAAAAAACCTTTTGTTTATCAAGATATCTTGACCAAACTCGACATTTATTAGTTTTACTATGCTCCTCATATATATGCAAAATTCTATTAAGATCGGACCACTATATCATATAGCCGCCATAGGAACGATCGGTCGAAAATTAAGTTTTTGTATGAAAAAACATTTTGTTTGTCAAGATATCTTGACCAAACTCGGAATTTATTAGTTTTACTAAGCTCCTCATATATATGCAAAATCCTATTAAGATCGGACCACTATATCATATAGCTGCCATAGGAACGATCGGTCGAAAATTAGGTTTTTGTATGAAAAAACCTTTTGTTTATCAAGATATCTTGACCAAACTCGACATTTATTAGTTTTACTAAGCTCCTCATATATATGCAAAATCCTATTAAGATCGGACCACAATATCATATAGCTGCCATAGGAACGATCGGTCAAAAATTAAGTTTTTGTATGAAAAAACCTTTTGTTTATCAAGATATCTTGACCAAACTCGGCATTTATTAGTTTTACTAAGCTCCTCATATATATGCAAAATTCTATTAAGATCGGACCACTATATCATATAGCCGCCATAGGAACGATCGGTCGAAAATTAAGTTTTTGTATGAAAAAACATTTTGTTTGTCAAGATATCTTGACCAAACTCGGAATTTATTAGTTTTACTAAGCTCCTCATATATATGCAAAATCCTATTAAGATCGGACCACTATATCATATAGCTGCCATAGGAACGATCGGTCGAAAATTAGGTTTTTGTATGAAAAAACCTTTTGTTTATCAAGATATCTTGACCAAACTCGACATTTATTAGTTTTACTATGCTCCTCATATATATGCAAAATTCTATTAAGATCGGACCACTATGTCATATAGCCGCCATAGGAACGATCGGTCGAAAATTAAGTTTTTGTATGAAAAAACATTTTGTTTGTCAAGATATCTTGACCAAACTCGGCATTTATTAGTTTTACTAAGCTCCTCATATATATGCAAAATCCTATTAAGATCGGACCACTATATCATATAGCTGCCATAGGAACGATCGATCGAAAATTAAGTTTTTGTATGAAAAAACATTTTGTTTTTCAAGATATCTTAACCAAACTCGGCATTTATTAGTTTTACTATGCTCCTCATATATATGCAAAATCCTATTAAGATCGGACCACTATATCATATTATTAAGTTTTTGTATGGAGAATTTTTTGTTTTTCATGATTTTGCGATTAAACACGGCATTTAAAGATTTCACTATGCTTCCTTCATTTTTGCTAAATCTTATTTACATCGGTTTTTGATTAAAAGCCTTTTTTTTGTTTATCAATATACCTTGACCAAACTCGGCCTTAACCATTTTCTCGGCATTAAAAGGTTGGGTCTGCAAGGGTATTAGATCTTCGGCATGCCGAAGATAGCCCTTCTTTCTCGTTATTATTATTATTATTATTATTATTATTAACATTAAAATTAATATAAATATTATTATTATTGTTATTATTATTATTATTATTATTATTATTATTATTATTATTATTATTATTATTTATTGAAATATGCATAAGTTTTCGGCAACAACTAATACTTGAATCCTGGTCACACTTAAGTCTTTTGTTTTACTTTGTGCTTATTCTTATTCTTAAGTATACAATGGTCTGTCGCTTACGAACCAGTGAACGATGCGTATTAAAAAAGAAACCTTTGAATCCGATACAGTTTCCTGTTTAGTTCCGCTATAAAAAACATCATATAACCAACAGGTTATGGGCCCAGGGCTCTAAATACGAAATCGTGCTATTAATCGTAATTACTGTGTGTGATTATAGGAAAAATTAATAAACATAAGTGGACAAGGGTTATATTCTATCGAAAAGTTGGATGACGAAAATTACGCAGTGTGGTCAGTGCAAATGAGAAGCATTTTGGTGCAAAACGATCTATGGCCGATAGTGTGCTGAAGAATTGTTCAAAATGAAGGTGACAGCGAAGAACAGAAGGCTCAGTTTGATACACGGAACGAAAAGGCACTAACAAGCATATTGGTGGGGTGTTAAAGCGACGCAGATTAATTTAATCAAAAATTGCGCGTCGTCCAAAGAAGCATGGGAGAAGCTAATAAGTGTGTATCAACTGCGCGGGCCAGCAAGAAAAATTGCGTTATTTAAAAGTTTGCTCCGACTGAGTATGCCAGAAGGTGCAAGTGTTTAAAACTATGTGAATGAGTTTTCCAACATAGTTGAAAAATTAAAAGAAATTGAAATGATCATAAATGAAGACATGCTCACAATTTTGCTGTTAACGGGATTAGGAAAAAAGTTTGAAAACTTTGTTGTAGCGATCGAAACGCGTTTACAGTTGCCGTCCTTGTCTGATTTGAAAATCAAGATTATTGAAGAAGGACAAAGACAACAAGTGAACAACGAACAAAGAAGTGGGTAATGGCATACAGCAAGCGTTTGTGTCGCTTACATAAAATGCCCATCAGAAATTTTTATCTTGAACTGCAAGATGTGTTGTTTGTTAATGAGTTGCAAGCAAACTTTATATCGGTATCAATAGCAGTCGAAAAAGAATACAGAGCAGTGATAAAAGACAGAGATAATGTGAATATACTGAAAGCGTACAAGAAAGGTGATTTGTTCACCGTTGATGTAAAAATGAAGCAGTGTATGTACTCTAAGGCAAGCAGCACTGAGGTTTGAGGTTTGGACAGGCAAGAAACCGTCTGTGTCGCATTTGAAGGTTTTCGGCTCAAAAGCAATTGTCATAAATGAAGGGCACAGAAATAAGTTTAGTCCAAAAGGAATCGAATATGTAATGATTGGCTATTTGATGACAGCAAAAGCATATCGCCTATTTTGTCCAGAGTCGGAGAAAGTTATCGAAAGCAGAGAAGTTATTTCTATAGAAAGTAATTTAGGTGGATCTGTAAGCGATAAAAAGGAAACAGTGCTGTTTAATGATTGTGAAACAGTAAATCTGCAGGCTGAGGCTGAGAATGTCCTGCAGACACAGGCAGAGTTTGAAATTGGATGACGACATACTGAAAGGGAAGATACTGACGAATATGAGAGTGCAGTAAGTGAAGATGCAGAGCCGCACGTAAACTGTGAAGCTCGTGGTCCAGGGCGTCCACGAATGATAAAAACTGGAAAACCAGGTAGACCCCGCAAGCAGTATAATTGCCTGAATATGCTGAAGGCAGAAGGAAATCGTCATTCCTGAAAATGTTAGCAATGCAAATCAGTTAGAAATGAGCCAAGAATGGTCAGCATCGATTCAGAAGGAGATAAAGGCAGTTGAAGCCAATAAGACATGGGAGCTTGTGGACTTGCCAGCGAATAAGAAAGCGATAGGCTGCAAATGGGTTTTTGGCATAAAAGTTGACAAGGAAGGATATGTAGAGCACTTTAAGTCAAGATTAGTTGCTAAAGGGTGCGCGCAGCGATATAGCGTTGATTTCTTCAAGACGTTCTCTCCAGTTGTGAGATACTCGTCTGTACGAATGATTATGGCATTGGTAGTCGAACATAAGTTGTTTGTGCATCAGATGGACGTGTCTAATGCCTACCTGAATAGTGAACTTTCAGAGGAAGTTTATATGAAACAACCAGACGGATTTGTAAGCGATGAATTCCCTGATAAAGTCTTGAAGCTAAAAATATCTCTCTACCGGCTAAAGCAAAGCGGTAGAGAGTGGAAAAGTAGGCTGGACGCAGTCTTGAGAAAACTGGGTTTTACTCCATGTGTCGCGAGCTCTGCGTATATATACGCAATGGGCAAAGTAAAATTAATATAATTGCAGTTTATGTTGATGATCTTTTACTTGCCAGCTCAAATAAAGACGAGTTGTTAAAAATCAAAGCGTCCATTGCCAGTGAATTTGACGTTGTTGATGGCGGCCAGCTCAATCATTTCTTGGGCATAGAAATTGAGCGCGAAGGGGGGACTGGACACATAACCATCGGCCATAAGCAGTATGTGGAGCAAATGTTACATACCTGGGGCATGTCAACGTGTAGGCCTGTAGCTACACCACTGGTACAGGTCACCAAGTCAAGTGTGATGACGACAACTGCGAGACGGTTAATGAAAAAAGCTACCAATCATTGATGTATTTGGCCATTACAACCAGGCCGGACATACGACATTCGGTAGCGAAACTGGCACAATAAAATGCCAGCCCTCACAAGGAGCATGAAGTTGCAGTGAAGCTTGTGCTAAGGTATCTAAAAGGCACGGCTAATATGAAACTTCACTATCAGGACACTGGCAAGCAGATGCTACGCAGACTGGGCGAACGATGCTGCAGATCGAAAATCATATAGTGGATATGTCTTTATTGGTGCAGGCAGCGCGATTTCATGGGAATCGAAGAAACAAAGTCTGGTGGCGTTAAGCAGTACTGAAGCAACATATCTTAAAAAATTGTTGAATGAAATGGGATTTGTAGAAA
>JAEIGF010000329.1:0-5000 GCA_018903485.1 Drosophila littoralis | reverse complement strand
GCTGCAGAACCCTAGAGAGTGTGGATTATGCTATGGCAACCTATACGCCGAGCTCTCAGGTGGGCAAAAACAAACAGACTAACTCCAGTAGGACATCACTCGTTGCTACTAACTCAATGGCTGCTGTTTGCGTATTTTGCAATGGTGAAGAGCATAATATATGGCAATGCCCAAGATTTGGCAATTTGTCTCCAGATATGCGTCTCAAGGAAGCAAAACGATTATCTTTATGCCTCAACTGCCTTAAAAGGGGACATCTTTTACGAACATGCAATTCCGGAGCTTGTCGCACATGTGGCTCCAAACACCACACACTTCTGCATTTAGACGTTTTGCATTCGTTTCATCACTCTGTCACTCCTACTGCAGCTTCTTCAGCCCCCCGCCTCTACCTCTCTTGTTGCCCACAACCTCAGCAGCGATGTTGTGTTCCTAGCCACTGCTATTGTACTAGTTAAAAATCGGTCTGGAACTCTAGTTCCGTGTCGTGCTGTATTGGATGGTGGGTCACAGCTACATTTAATTACATCCCGATTCGCTCAACAGCTTCAGTTGAAGAAAAGTCCGTCTTCAGCCGCAGTTGCTGGCCTGGGAAACGCTCCTTTCGCTACTGATGGATGCACTGTGACAGTCAATCTACAATCTCAAACGTCAGAGTACTCTGCAATCATCACAGCCATCGTAGCTTCCACTATAGCAGATCGCCAGCCAAGCATCGCCCTTAATACAACTAATTGGAATGTGCCTGGAAATATTCGCCTCGCTGATCCTTGCCTTTACAAGCCGCAGCGAGTTGACTTATTAATCGGAGCTGGTCTTTTCTACGAGCTAATGTGTGTCGGGCAAATAAAACTGCTACCGGGATTGCCTCTTCTGCAGAAGACACGCTTTGGATGGATAGTTGCAGGTGGCGGTTCCCAGCAAGGCGGTACCTCTCTTTTGGCCAATCGTGTATCGTCTGATGCCCGCACTGATTCTGATGGCCGAACCGATGAGTTAATTCAACGATTTTGGGAAGTAGAACGTTTTCCAGACCCTGTTGCTAAAGCAACAAAGGAAAGCTTGACTGCGAGGAGCATTTTGTTAAGAATTTCCAAAGGTTGCCAACAGGAGCATATTCCGTGCGACTCCCTCTCAAACTCACGCTGGATCAGTTGGGTGAATCTTATCAACAGGCATTTCGCAGATTTATATCGCTTGAGAGAAAGTTGCATCGTCATCCCAACCTTAAATCCCAGTATTGCGCGTTCATTCAAGAGTATATGGAGCTCGGACATATGACTCTTGTCCCTCCAGAGTCGTTACGTTTATGCAAATATTTTCTCCCTCATCATTGTGTGCTGAAGGAACAAAGCACGAGCACCAAACTTCGTGTCGTGTTTGATGGTTCAGCTACCACCAGCACTGGGTGTTCGCTGAATGAAGTGTTGATGGCTGGGCCCGTCATACAACCGACTCTGTTTAACATTGTGATGCGATTTCGCACGTTCCCCGTTGCCCTTACTGGAGACATTGGCAAGATGTATCGCTGTGTCAGAGTAACGGTCCCAGATAACTACCTACAATGTATCTTGTGGCGAAATTCTACTAATTCTGAAATAAGTGTCTTCAAGTTGGACACAGTTACGTATGGCACAAAACCAGCTTCCTTTCTTGCCGTTCGAGCAATGCAGCAATTGGCAGTCGACGAGCAACATTCATTTCCAATTGGTGCGAAAATTCTTCGACGCGATTTCTATGTAGATGACCTTATATCTGGCGGTGGCTCGGTCCAAGAGGCGATCGACGTATTAAATCAAACAAAGGGCATCCTATCTAAAGGTTGCTTTGAACTCAGAAAATGGTGCTCGAGTCACTCTGCAGTGCTAAAAAGGCATTCCTGACAAGGATAAGGACTCGTTTTTAAAATTTAGCGATGGAAGCGACATTACCAAAACCTTGGGCCTTGCGTGGGATCCTTCAACTGATAAATTAATGTTTTCTCTCACGGCTGCCAATCAGACACTTAAACCTTGCAAGAGATCTGTTCTGTCCACCATAGCTCGTTTTTACGATCCACTAGGATTAATTGGACCAGTCATCGTTAAGGCCAAAATCTTTATGCAGCTTCTTTGGAAGGAAAACTTGGATTGGGATGAGAGTCTTCCAACTTCTCTAAATACTGCCTGGCAGGAACTTTGCCAAACTTTCACGAATGTCCAATTATCCACCTTTCCCCGGTTGGTTTGCAATACAACGTGCGATGAAGAGGTTCACGGTTTCTGTGACGCTAGCATTGCCGCGTACGGAGCTTGCATTTATGTGGTTTCAAAGGGACATCATTCGAGTTCACGCCTATTCTGTTCTAAATCACGAGTGGCTCCACTTAAAACTCTTACGGTACCAAAACTCGAGCTTTGTGGCGCACTTTGTTAGCCCAATTGATGCAGGAAGTAGCTGAAATGAAATTATTTACCGGTACATTCCATTGTTGGTCAGATTCATCAATATGTCTATCATGGATCCGAGATGAATCGTCGAAGTTCAACGTATTCGTTGCAAATCGAATAGCCACCATCCAGGAACTCACAGCGGGCTTCCAGTGGCATTATGTTCCAACAGCCAGTAATCCAGCTGACATTCTCTCTAGAGGGGCCACTCCTGACGAGCTTATACAGTCAAAACTTTGGTCATGTGGTCCTGAATTTTTGACTGGTTCACAAAGGTGCTGGCCTGCGACTTGTCTTCTTGAAAAACCAATACTGGAGTTACGCAAAAGAGTGTTGCTCATCACAGATCCTACAGATGATGCCATATTAAGGTGCAAATATGTGAATTCCTTCTCTGCTATTCAACGAGTGTTTGCCTATGTGTACAAGTTCATCCATCGTATTCGGCGCCCCGGACTTTTGATCTCCGACATACGTTTTGGATCCTTCATACTTTTACGTAACGTTCAAAAGGGCTCTCTTTGGGATGATATAAAGAACGTGCAATCAAAGGGCGTGGTCGTTCGTTCCAGTATACTCTCATCATTATTGCCCTTTCAGGATGAATTCGGTATTCTTCGAGTTGGTGGGCGCCTCGAAAAGTCAACCCTTCCTTATGAGGCCCGTCATCCTATTATACTGCCTAGACAACATCCAGTCACCATCGCCATTGTCACTCACTTTCATGAGCGGAATCTCCATGCTGGACCACGAGCCTTGTTGGGAGCAATTCGCCTGCAATATTGGCCGATTGGTGGCCGCAAAACAGTTTCCAGCATTGTAAACAAGTGCATCAGATGTTTCCGGAACAAGCCCCGCTTGGTGGAGCACGTAATGGCTAATCTTCCAAAGGAGCGATTTGTTGAAACTCGAGCGTTTGATATAACTGGTGTAGACTTTTGCGGACCATTCTTCTACAAGCCTGACACTCGAAACAAAGCTCCTATAAAATGCTACATCAGCGTATTTATTTGCTTCGCCACGAAAGCCATTCATTTGGAGTTGGTCAAGGATCTATCTACGTGTGCATTTCTCAATGCTCTAAAGCGCTTTATATGCACTCGTGGCAAGCCACGTCAGATTTGGTCTGACAATGCCACCAACTTTGTCGGCGCCAAAAACGAGCTGTTGGAGCTAAAAAATCTCTTCATCAGTAGCTGTCATCAAGAGGCTGTGCTCCAGTTTTGTTTGGCGGACACAATTGACTGGCGCTTTCATCCCACCGCGCTCCCTCACTTTGGTGGCCTTTGGGAGGCGGCGGTAAAAACTGCAAAACATCACTTCTATCGGGTTGTGGGGTCAACTGTTCTGGGATTCGAAGAGCTTCGTACCCTTGTGTGCCACATAACGGCAGTCATTAATTCTAGACCACTGCTTCCCATTTCAGAAGATCCAGAAGACCTTGATGTTCTTACCCCAGCTCATTTTTTGGTTGGTGGCCCACAAGCCTCGTTTACAGAACCAGATGTGACACGGCTCAATTTTAATCGTCTAGATAGCTGGCAGCGAGTGTCCTACATGCACCAAGTCTTTTGGTCTCGCTGGCGAGAAGAATATTTAAATCTTCTGCAACAGCGTTCAAAATGGCGGACTCCCAAGCCAGGTGTGGCTCTCAATGACATCGTTCTTGTCAAAGACGAGAACTTACCTCCTTTGAAATGGCCACTAGCTAGAGTGGTTGAATTGGTCAAAGGAACTGATGACATCGCACGCGTTGCAGTTCTCAAGACAGCTAATGGAATCATAAAGCGAGCAACTAATAAGCTGTGTCTGCTTCCCTTAACGATCCTGTTGAAGCTCAATCGTTCAACGGGGGAGTATGTTCGGCTCAGCATCTAAAAATTAAACTTGTATTATGTTAGCATAACATTTCAGTTATATATTGCCCTGCGAGGCAAGCAATGTCACTATTTTGTTTTGTTTGGCGCTTCTCGCATGTCATAAAATAACTCAATATCATTTGCTGTTAACTATCTAGCGCTTATCGCTTTGCGCTCATCGTAGTTTCCTTTATCGCGCTCTTTTACCTTTTGCACTTTGTCTTAAGCGGCTAGCGCATCAATGCTAGCAACGCCGCAATCCATTCTTGTTTCATATATTCGTTATATCGGATCTCTTATCGATCGCTTCGCTAAAAATTGTACATTTTTGCATATTGTCAAAACGTTTGCTATAAGCATAAATAAATCAACCCGTTGCATGAACTTATAAGAAAGGGTGTAGTTTTTTATAACATCCTTAATTTCTCGCTACTTAGTGCTAATAAAAAGCTTGTTAGCCCAACAATTAATATATTATTAATATTATAATTATTACTATTACTATTATTATTTTTAATATTAATATTAATATTATTATTATTAACATATTATTTATATGATTATTATTAATATTACTATTATTATTAAAATTATGATTATTATTATTATTATTATTATTATTTTTAATATTAATATTAATATTATTATTATTAACATTATTTATATTATTATTATTAATATTAATATTAATATTATATATGTTATTATTATT